>WNLO01000006.1:293929-404149 GCA_021398005.1 Sporothrix luriei
CCCCCGCCCCCCCCCCGCCCCCCCCCGCCCGCCCCGCCCCCCCCGGCCCCCCGCCCCCCCCCCCCCCCCCCCCCCCCCCCCCCCCCCCCCCCAATCTCTTCGTCGACGATCCGCATCCCGCCGAACGACATCGCTTCGTCGCAGCGCACCTGCCTCCTCACAGCCTCCACTCCTCCATCTTCTCGTGAGACTGTTCATGCCGTCTGTGGTCTACCATCCGCACTCCATGAACTGGACAGGCGGCACTGCAGGAGCGGTGCTTGGATCTCTATCGTGCAGGTACGTCGCGTCAAGCTTGTCCTCTTTTGTGCGGACAGGGCCCGGGAGGAGGTCATTCGTCAGCGCTGCCTCGACACAGCGGTGCATTCGGTCGTTGACGAGCGACAGGGCGTCCGTGAACAGAGACACCAGATCGGACTAGCCTGCGTTTCCTGTTTCGTCCAGTAGGTCCAGTGTGTCTGACTGATTTGATTGTTTCGTCGTACACTGTGTCGCGTCGTCTCCGCTTCGCATCGCTCTCGGACGAAGCAAGCAGAGACGGCATTGCACATCAGCCTTCGGATCCTCAGCCACCAATACATCGTAGTATGGTACACCGTATTTTGCTCTCGTTTGTCGTAGCTGAACACACTTGCCCATCAGCATAGCTGCATACGACGTACGCCAGGGCCTCATTTTCCTTTCTAGTATCATATGCCTTTACAGGACGACCCTCGTCCTATCATACGACGTTCCTCCGTGTACATCTTTTCCCCATTCTGAACCTGCTACGACTCTACCCCTTCACACGCCTGGTTCTCACCCAAGCGTCAAAGGCCAATGTGGTACCTTGCGTCAGGTTGCATTGCGCATCGGTACATGGTCCGAACGCTTGTCAAGGCGTGCGGGGAGGGAAAGGAACAGGTACTCGACGTCGCTCGGGGCGTCCTTGTCTGACAGCTTATTCAATAGTACATACGATGTGTCGAAACAGCTAGTGACCAAGTGATATAAACTCTTCGTGGGCTGGAGCTATGCGAAGTACCAGCATCTCTGGTGATTCGCTATCACAGATAGAGAAAGAGAAGAGAGTTTTTGGATGCAAATCTCGCTTTCATTACTGTATGTAGATCCTGCTTTCACGACCCAAGTTCATCTAGTGATCACGGCAAGTGTCATGGAACTGGGACCATAACACAACAGGCTGTCTCTTGAGCCTCCGCATTCTGAACGACAACCCCTGGATGTCAATGGGCGGCATGGGAGATGATCATCGGCAGTCAAAAGCTTGCTGTGCCCCTCACGTACCTCTCCATCTCCACGCTTGGTTCTGGACACGGGCCTCGGGGAGGGAAAGAGTCTGTTTGGTTGCATTGATGTCAGCGGCGTTCCTCTGGATGCAAGCCAGTGTATGCCGTACGAAGTACGCCGTATGGCATGTCACTGAAGACGGGTAGGTAATTACGGTGTGATGATGTCGGTATGGTGTAGTTTTTACTAATTTCCTGAAGAGTTTTTCTGCAGTAAAAGAGGAAACTGTGGAAATCGAGAACTTGCAAGAGTTTATCCGCATTTCAGGTAGAACAACAAAAGCAGACGTTTCCCAAAAACAAGTTTCGTTTCTTTCTAGCCTTCCTGGCAGTAATGAAACGACACAAATCGTAAGAAGATTAAACAAACATGAACTAATAAACGCTAGTACAGTCAAAACAACAAACTGAAAGAACAGTTGGAGTATCCCGTACACTGAGGCATCTCATAATCGCATAAACCCGCAACGATGGCGAGACCAGGGTGTCAGCTACTGGGTGGCGATCCAAACGCAACCCCAAACACGGCAAAAGATTATGATGCACGCGAAAGGGGACAAAATCGTGAAAAGCGTACGAACGTAGGCTGTAAATGCATATTAGCCGACTCTCGTCTCCGTGCTCACCGTCAGAAGAAGATTTATGGCGTAATGACCCCGGAAGCCCCCCCAGCAAGACGTCCGTGAAGAGGGGAGCCCCGTGCGGTGATGGACGAGCAAACATGGTGCCATTCAAGCCCCCGGACCTGCAGCAGGCTCAGACCCTGGTCCGAGCGCAGTTGACGAGCCGTTGTGCCTGTCATATTGACGCCACTCCCGTCGTTCGTTTCGACGTTGGCTCCCCGCTTGTTTGCGCCGCCCCAGGATTGTCCAAGAGTCGACGGCAGCGTTTGAGACAGTAACCAGTGCCTTGTCTCCTAGAAGGACACTCTACCCGGCTGGGCATCGGCTTGTTCCGGATTGACGCGGTGAATCTGTCCCCCGGCCGAACTTCTGTCTGCCTCCCGTATTCCGATTTTGGAGAAACAGCCGCCTATTACGGGGCCTGTCGCCAAGCCCGATGCACCGGATCGGCATTGTCTCACAAGATTCTCACAAAATTCGTCAACAAACCCCCAAAGGGGAGAAAACTCTCCTTGCGATCGCAACTCAATAAGCGCTGAACTAGGAAATCCTGGAGCCGCTCACAAACGGAGTCGTTCGCGTGGCGCTGTGCACTGTCTCAATATTGCGCAAGTCTTACGATGTGTTTGCTAGATGCGTGCCAGCGCCCATCAATTGCTTTGATGCGATTCGTCGTCGTATGGACATTCTCTTCAGTTGTTTTGTTTGTTTTGGCACATTCCTCGTGGCTTCCTCTTTTGGCCTCTCACTCTGCGGGGCACAGCTGTATCGCCTCAGGGGGGAAGGCGCGATTGTGTACAATGTACGGAGCACGGCGCACGCCAATGCACAATTGGCAACCACCACGTCCGAAAACGATTCCAAACCAGCGCGATTGCGAGAACGGATACGAGGGCAAGAGCAACCAACGGCAGAAGGGAAGGAGCATGTCGATTACGCGTACTCTGAGTCTCGGCGTCCGCAGCAAATGGCAGGAGCGGCCGCTCTTGGCTGTCTTGGACTTTCCGCGAACGATGCTGGGGCGTCTTGGCTAGGCCTTGGCTATTCTGCCTCCGTGCCCTCTCTCTTGCATCCCTTCTTGATTACTTGAGGCTGTCGCTGGCATCTCTATAGAACTGCACGCAGAAGGGTTCGTGCCTTCCTCACGCGGGCACGTTGTCGTTCCTTCCTGTTCAGACTTATTAACACATAGCCTCCTTTTCTGTTCCTACTCGACAAATCCTCGCGATTGTTTTGCACTGCAACAAACCCAATTTCGAGCTTCACGTTGCTTCGACATTCGGAGGACTCAAACGGACGCAAGCCCCCACAATACGGGGAGACGGATTACTACAGCCAAACCCCAAAGTCCGCCAATCCACCCGCCGACCGGGCGCTGACTAGATTGGGAATTCGCCTCGAACGGGACCATTTCCTTCCGCTGCAGATCGTTGGAGAAACACACTCGACTTTTCTTACATTCCGTCCTCTTGTACGACATACTGCAGACGTATGCTGCGTGCCTGCGCGCCCGTCTCGTCTCTCGCTTGTCTCGGGCTCATGAACAGTCCGTCCTGCCGTCGTCATCGTTGTCGGGCGTAGCTCTTAGTTGCTCCACCGATATTGCTATTCCTGGCGGCTTGGACAAACAACAAAAAAAGGGTCGGCTCGAATCTTCTCCCGCAATCCGATTTACGCTTCTCGACACGCGTGCCTTTTCTTTACTCTCGCTGCTGTCTTCTTCGGTCCTTCTTGTGTTGATTCTTTCTTTCTTCCCGCGACACTGTCAATAGAGCGGCTGCAACAATACCGACTGCCCCAACAGAGTCTATATCGTCGATCGATGCGACTTTGTCCGACATCACTGACAGCCAATCCGAAACAGACCCTGCGTGACGATCGCCACGCTCACTCGAAACGGGCCACTCGAAACGTCCGCACACGACACCGCGTGGCAACTCCACCAACACTCGCTCTTGTGACCGCAATTTGACGACATTTGCAACTATCGCGATTGCTCCTACAATATACCTCCCAGAAAAGACAACACATGGCGCCCTCGTAAAACCCGAACCTTCCATCGTCCGCCCCACGTCCGCTCGGATCCAGGACTCTGCCAGGACGTCCCGTCCTCCAAAGACCGGGGCCGCGATTTCACCATGGGCGTCGGCCTCTTCTTCCGCCAGGTCCGGACGCTCTCCGCCAAGAACATCCGCATTGTCTTGATCCGGAACCCGCTCGGCACCGTCATCCGCGCCTTCGTTATCCCTCTCATCCTCTTCGCCTTCTTCTCCTTTGCCAAGTACCTCTTCGTCCCTCCGGCTGTCTTTGGCGTCGGCACCCTCAAGCCTCTCTTGTCCCTCTCCGACGCCCTCGCTGAAGCCGGCACCACCGGTCGACACACCGTCGCATTCTACAATGGAGGTCTTGCGGGCGGTGCCATTGACGCCGTCATCGACAGCGTCGCTGCCCAGGTCGAGCAGGCCGGCAGCATCGCCGTCCGTCTGGCCAATGAGTCTCAGATCGAGACCGTCTGCCACAGCAGCCTGCGCGGCGTGACCACGTGCTACGGCGCTGTGTTCTTTGTTGCGTCGCCCGACGAAGGCGCCGGCGGCATCTGGAAGTACGACATTCGGCTCGACGGCTCGCTCGGCGCCGGCAAGATCAACATCGACAAGAGCACCAACGACGGCGAGGTCTACATGCTGCCGTTCCAGCACGCCATCGACGCCGCCATTGTCGGCCAGCAGACGGACAGCAGCGCTAGCGACAACAACGCCATTGCCAACGGCAACGTCCATGAATACCCCTTCACGTCGCTGACCGCCGACGAGCGCAGTGACAAGATCCGTGTGCAGTACCAGGCGTCGCTGACCAACTTCTTGGCCGTTGCTTTCATCTCGGGCGTCATCGGCATCTGCTACCACTTGACCGGCTTTGTGGCCACCGAGCGCGAGCTGGGCATGGCGACGCTCATCGACGCCATGATGGCCACGTCAGACGGCGGCCGCCGCTGGGGCGAGGCCCAGGTGGCGCGTCTGGTCTCGTACCACCTGTCGTTTGTCGCCCTCTACCTGCCGGGCTGGGTCTTGGGGTCGGCTATCGTCGCGGCGAGCGTCTTTGCCCACTCCAACGCCGCCGTCATCATCTTGTACCACGTCACCGCCGGCCTCGCACTGGCGTCCATGTCGCTGCTCGGCGCCTCGCTCTTCCGCCGCTCGCAGCTCAGCGGCGTGTCCGTCACCATCGTCTATCTGCTGCTTGCCATCATCGCCCAGACCCTCACGCGGCCGCCGACCGCCACCGTAGCCGTCTTGAGTCTGCTGTTTGCGCCGTGCAACTACGTGTACTTTATCACCAACGTCGCGCGCTGGGAGCGCAAAGAGTTGCCAATCAATCTCGTGGAGGTGGCGCCGGACAGTCCGTGGCAACTTCCTGGGATTGTCCTATGGGTCTTCCTTCTTTTGCAAATCGTCGTCTACCCCATCATCGGTGCCTACATTGAGCGCTACCTCTACGGCACCATCACCACCGGCCGCACCATCGAGACGCGCCCAGACGACGGCGGTGTCGACGCGAACGGCAACCCGCTGCCGGCCCTGCAGCTGGACGCGTTCAGCAAGACCTACAGCCCGGGCCCGCTGCGGCGTGCCTTTGGCTGGGCCAAGAAGGCACCGGAGCCCGTGCATGCCGTGAAGGCGCTGACGCTCTCGGCTGTGCACGGCCAGATCCTGGTGCTGCTCGGCGCCAACGGCAGCGGCAAGAGCACGACGCTCGATGCCATTGCCGGCACCAGCAAGCTGACGAGCGGCCGCATCACATTGGACGGCACGCGCGGCCTCGGCATTGCGCCCCAGAAGAACGTCATGTGGGACCAGATTACGGTCGAAGAGCACCTGCACATATTCAACCGCCTCAAGGCGCCTTTCCAGCGTGCGTCGCGCGAGGAGATCCGCGCGCTTATCAAGTCTGTCGATCTCGAGCACAAGGCCACCGCCCGCGCCAAGACGCTCTCGGGCGGCCAGCAGCGCAAGCTGCAGCTGGGCATGATGCTCACGGGCGGCAGCGCCGTGTGCTGTGTCGACGAGGTGTCGAGCGGCCTCGATCCACTGAGCCGGCGCAAGATCTGGGACATTCTTCTGGCCGAGCGCGGCCGCCGCACCATCATCATGACTACGCACTTTCTGGACGAGGCGGACTTGCTGTCCGACCACATTGCCATCCTGTCCAAGGGCACGCTCCGCGCCGATGGTTCTTCGGTCGCTCTGAAAGACCGCCTGGGCGGCGGTTACCGCATCCACGTGCCCAAGACCAAGATGAAGCCCAACGACAAGGCCGCCGCGGCCGCGGTCGTCGTGCGCAGCGACCGCGACCTGCCCGATGTCGAGGGGGTCGTCAAAAAGAACCATTTTGACCTGGTCACGTACGTCGCGCCCTCGTCTGGCCAGGCGGCACAAGTCATCCGCACGCTCGAAGCCGCCGGCGTGACCGACTACCGCTTCTCGGGCCCGACCCTGGAAGATGTCTTCTTGCAGCTGGCCGAAGAGGTGCAGGACGAGCACGAAGAGCAAGACGAGCACGAAAAGAGCCAAGCGGTAGCCACCGGGTCGGACCAGGGCAAAGGGAGCAGTGCCAGTGTTGTTGGGGAGAAAAAGGAGGCGGTGTTTGCCGAAGCGAAGCTGGCAGCATCTGGCATGCTTGTCCCCAACGGCCACAATGACGGCGTTGACCAAAGCGCCGACGGAAGCAACGGTCTGAAGCTGCTCTCGGGACGAAGGATCGGCTACTGGCAGCAGGCCTGGGTGCTCTTCCGGAAGCGATTTGTCGTCTTCAAGCACAACTGGGTGCCGTCGGCGGCGGCCTTGGCGATCCCCGTTCTCGCCGCCGGCCTCGTCACGCTCTTTGTCCGGAACCAACAGCCCGTTGGCTGCTCATCGGCTGAGCAGCTGTCCGGCGACAGTCCACAGGATCTGGCAGACTTTGGCGACTATGTTTTCCTCGTAGCCGGTCCCGCAGCCCGCTTCGGCGACATCAGCTCCGTCATCGACCTCTTTACGCCCATGTTCACAAACAGCAGCACCAATGGCGGCGCTGGCGGCGCTGGCAGCAGCAGCAGCAACAACGACACGGCCGTCATAGCGCAGATCTTCACAAACATCACCCTGGCCGATACCTTTGACGACTTCAACGAGCTCATCCTCCGGTACCGCAGGAACGTGACGCCCGCGGGTCTCTGGCTGGGCGACAGCAGCTCGCCGCCGACGGTGGCCTACCTGGGCGACTACCTCGACCAGGTCAACGCGTTCTTTGGCCAGAACTTGATGAACGCCCTGCTGGCCAATCTGTCCATCTCCGCCAGCTACGCCGACTTTGACATTCCCTGGTCGCCCAGCACGGGCAAGTCGCTGCAGATGCTCGTGTACGTCTGCCTGGCCTGTGCCGCCTACCCGGGCTTCTTCTCCCTCTACCCGAACCTCGAGCGGCGCCGCCACGTCCGCGGCCTCGAGTACTCCAACGGCGTGCGTGCCTTGCCGCTCTGGATGGCCTACGTGGCCTTCGACCTGGCCATTGTCCTGGTGTCGTCGGCGCTCATGACCATTCTCTTTGCGGCGCTCTCGGGTGTCTGGTACCATGTCGGGTACCTCTTCCTCATCTTCGCCCTCTACGGCTTGGCGTCGGCCCTGCTCGCCTACAACATCTCGCTCTTGTCCCGCAACCAGCTGACGGCCTACGCCTTCACGGCCGCCTACCAGGCCATCGTCTTCCTCGTGTACATGATTGCCTACCTCGCGACCATCACCTATGCGCCGGTCAACCACATCGACGCCGACCTGCTGGTTGTGCACTTTGTTGCCTCCGCCTTTGCGCCCATTGGGTCCGTCATCCGGTCGCTCTTTGTGGTCCTCAACTTGTTTTCCGTCACCTGTGACGGCAACGTCATCAGCAGCAACCCGGGCAGCTTCACGCTGTACGGCGGGCCCATCTTCTATCTCATCTGGCAGTCGATGCTCCTCTTTGGCATCCTCCTGTGGTTCGACAGCGGCAATGTCGGCGCGTCCTTTTACCGTCTCACCAAGAGGCTGCGCCGCCAGCCGTCGGCTCCTGTGGCCCCTGTGGACATGGATGGAGACGCCTTCCCCGACGATGTCGATGCCGGCCGTGTTGGCGACGTTGGGTCGGCCCCGGACCGCGGTTTGCGTGTGTCTCACGTCACAAAGACGTTTAAGCGCAACACCGCGGTCGACAATGTCAGCTTCGACGTCAACCACGGCGAAGTCTTTGCGCTGCTCGGTCCCAACGGTGCCGGCAAGTCGACCACCATCTCCGTGATCCGCGGCGACCTCAAGCCGGACGACGGCGACGTCTTTGTCGAGGGCCTGTCCGTCACCAAGAAGCTGGTGGCCGCCCGGGGCAGCCTGGGCGTCTGCCCGCAGTTTGATGCGGTCGACCAGATGACCGTCCGCGAGCATTTGCGGTTTTACGCGCGCGTCCGCGGCATCGAGGACGTCGAGTACAACGTGCAGGCCGTCATCCGCGCCGTCGGCTTGCGCGCCTACAGCGACCGCCAGGCGCTTGCGCTGTCCGGCGGCAACAAGCGCAAGCTCAGCTTGGGCATTGCCCTCATGGGCAACCCGGCCGTCGTCATCCTCGACGAGCCGTCGTCCGGCCTGGACGCCGCCGCCAAGCGCATCATGTGGCGGACCCTGGCGGCCACCGTCCCCGGCCGCTCCATCCTGCTCACGACCCACTCCATGGAGGAGGCGGACGCGCTGGCGGGCCGCGCGGGCATCCTGGCGAAGCGCATGCTGGCGGCGGGCGACACGGACGACCTGCGCGCCCGCTTTGGAAACCGGCTGTACGTGCACCTGGTGATGCGGGGCGCGCCGCGGACGTCCGACGCCGACACCGCGCGTCTGCGGCAGTGGGTGCAGGACACGCTGCCGGGCGTGGAGATTGACAACGACACGTACCACGGACAGATGCGGTTTGCCATTCCTCTGGGCGACATGCGGAGCAGGTCCAACAACGAGAACAACAACGTGAAGGAAGTGGACCTTGACGACGACAGCAGCTCGCGGGCCACGCCATCGGAGACGAATGTGGTCACCTCTACCAGCACCAGCACCGGCACCGGCTCTGGCACCGTCGACCTCGCGTCCGCCTCGTCGACGACGAGCGCCATCGGCCGCCTGGTGGTGCTGTTTGACGAGCAGCGCGAGGCCCTGGGCATCGACCACTTCAGCGTCAGTCCCACGACGCTGGACCAGGTGTTCTTGGAGATTGTCGGCCGGCACAACATCCAGGAGGAGGGCTATCACCGGGACGAAGAGGCGGCGGCAGCCGCGGCCGCGGCACGGAAACGGAAGTGGTGGAAGTTTGGGTCCCGCTGAGACGTCTTATCGTTTTCTGATGTGCATCTTGATCTTGCTTCATATAGTGGCCATGTTTACATTTCCCCGTTTCTTTCCTTTGTTATTCACGATATACCTCTGGCATATACAACAGGCATCTCGGCTACATGTTCATTTAGATTTATTTGGATGCCTTTAAGTACGACAAGCGATACCATTCAACAGCGACGGGCATAGTGAAGTTTATTGTAATCGAGAAAGAACAAAAACAGATAATTCACGTGCATCAAGGCACTGTTGAATGTGGAAACTTCAGAAGCTGTGGAAGCTGTCTGGCTGTGGGGCTGTCAGGCTGTTAGTTGCAGAGTTAGTGGGGCACGCCGCCCGTAGGACTAAATAGTGCATTAGTGACGGAGGGTCCTACACCTAGGAGCTTAAGTTCGAGCCGCATTCTCTTTTCCCATCCCACTGTCTCCAACCCCATCAACAGCCACACAAGACGTCTTCTGTTCCACGAGCGCAGTCGTTGCACGCCGTCCACAGTCGAGCTACGATGACTTCGAGTACTCTAGACGCCTCAGGCACATCGGCGCAGGCGCCGGCACCTGCCTCTACATCAACAGCGTCAACAGCATCAACAACATCATCAGTATCGCCTTCAACCTTGCTTCCTCCTCCACCGCGACCGTCTCCATCACACACGACCACGCAGTCTCTGCCCTCCCTGCCGAAGCTCGAAGTGCTTTCTCCGAACAAAGACGCATCCCCCCACACCTTCCTCCACCCCTCCAAGCGCATCAACGACGGGCCCGACGTCGCCCGCTTCCTCGTCTCCAAGGCCTACCGCGACATTGGCCTGTTTGTCATGCAGCTGAACCACGCGCTGTGCCCGCGCCGGACACGCCCGCCACCGTCGTCGACCGGCACGGGTCGATCGGCTTCCGCATTTTCGGCATCCGCAGCAGCAGCGGCCGAGCGGCCGACGCCGTCCAACACCACCCTCTTTACGCTCCAGTCGCCCAAGCGCAGCGACGACCCGCCGTCGGTGCAGCGGCTGCAGGCGCTGCTGGCGCGCATCGCCAGCATCATCGACGAGGCGCCGCCGGACCCGGGCCCGCGGCGGTTTGGCAATGTCAGTTTCCGGACGTGGCACCGGCTGCTGGGCGAGCGCGTCGCGGGCGGGCTGCTGGAGGCGCACATCACATTGGGTCCTGGGTTTGCGGCCACGGCGCGGGCCGGCGACACGGGCGACGACGCCAACCGCGACACGCCGCCCGCCGCGGCCACGCCCATGGACGAGGTCAAGGCCTACTTTCTCGGCGCCTTTGGCAGCGCCCAGCGCCTCGACTACGGCACCGGCCACGAGCTCAGCTTCCTGGCGTTCCTCGGCGGCCTCTGGAAGCTCGGCGTCTTTGCCGACGGCGACCCCGGCGCCGACGGCGAGGCCGTCGAGCGCAGCCTCGTGCTCGGCGTGCTCGAGCCGTACCTGCGCGTCGTGCGCCGGCTGATCCTGACCTACACGCTGGAGCCCGCCGGCTCGCACGGCGTCTGGGGCCTCGACGACCACTCGTTTTTGCCCTACATCTTTGGGTCGGCGCAGCTCACGCGGCCCATCGCAGCAGCAGGCGGAGACGCAAGCCACGTGGAGGCCATGCCGCAGGACGGCTCCGCGCCGCGCGCGCCCAAGCCCGCCGACATTGTCAAGCCGGACGTCGTCGCCGCGCAGCGCGAGCGCAACCTCTACTTCTCGGCCGTCGGCTTCATCAACGACGTCAAGCGCGGGCCCTTTTGGGAGCACAGCCCCATCCTGTACGACGTGTCCGGCATCCAAGACGGCTGGGGCAAGATCAACAAGGGCATGATCAAGATGTTCAACGCCGAGGTCCTCTCCAAGTTCCCCGTCGTGCAGCATTTCTTGTTCGGCGCGCTGTTTTCCTGGGACGCCGACGCGGACGCCGCCGCCGCCGCCCCCGCGCCGCCGACGGTGCACATGGCGAACCACCCGCTGGCGACGGCCGCCGTGGCCGAGTCGCTCAGGACCCCGGCAACCACAACAGCCACAGCAGCCACAGCACCACCAGCAGCAGCAGCAGCAGCAGCAGCAGCACCGGTGGCGACTGGGGCGCCGTGGGCCCAGGCCACGCGGATGCCAGGTGCCGCTCCCGGCAGCCTGCCCGGACCGGGCATTCCCTACTCACGGGTGCCTGCAGGGACGGCCCGACCCGGTGTTGCCCGCGCCGCGATAGGCACACGGGCACCTCCACCGCCGCCACCGACAGCCTTCCCACGGCCGGCTGCAGAGAGCGCGCCAGCAGGACAGGATCCCGGTGTTACCAAGGCGCCGTGGGCGAAATAGGCCAAAATACATCACAAAAATACCACAGCCATAGCAACTTGCACAATATAAAAAAAGAGCCTTGACTATGTAACGTGTCATCTTTGAATTCGTCTGGGTATCTGGTATCTGTTTTTGTCCGGGTATCGCATATGGTATTCGACAAAACAGGTATCTGGGGGGAGGGAGATTTTGTCAAAAATAACAGGGTATAAAAGGACAACGAGTCTGGATATCATATTAAAAAAACGTGTCAAAAAAGGAAAGGAAGAAAGAAATGGGATGCAGGGCCGGCAAGACGCAACTGTTCTTGCTTCCCGCTGCCTGTCGCATTACAAGCCCCCGGTGAAAAGGGCTTCGTCGAGCTCATTGGTGTGACCACATTGAGGCTTTGTGTCGCTCGCCCTGGACATTATGCGGCAGCTGCAAAAATTGTTAGCCGTGTTGCGTGAATCTCGTGGACACTTCCGCGTACATGCAGGTTGTATCTGACGTACCAGGAGCAGGGGCGGCAGCGGCAGCTTCGGCCGGCTTGGCCTCCTCGGTAGCAGCAGCGGCCGGGGCAGCTTCAGCCGGAGCAGCCTCAGCCGGGGCAGTTTCAACCGGGGCAGTCTCAACCGGGGCAGCCTTGACCGGGGCAGCCTCAACCGGGGCAGCCTCGACTGCGGGAGCAGCCTCAGCAGGAGCGACAGCAGCCTCAGCAGGGGCGGCAGCAGCGGGCTCAGCCGCGGCAGCCGCCTCGGCAGGAGCAGCAGCCTCGGCAGGGGCAGCCGCAGTCTCGGCAGGCTTGGCGGCCTCCTCAGCAGGCTTGGCGGCCTCTTCAGCGGGCTTGGCGGCAGGAGCGGCGGCAGGGGCGGCCTTGGACTTGGACTTGAAGATGGACTTGAACTTGGCCTTCAAGTTGTCCAGCGCGTCGACGGCTGTAGGACGAAGTCATGAGTGTTAGTGACGTTGGGGCGGTGAGCGGTGAGCGGTGAGCGGTGCTGGCGTCAAAATAAACAGGTGCAGGTCACAAGCGCATCGTCTGGGAGACCGGCAGTACGTACGAACACCAGGCATGTTTGCGGTTGGAGATGGTTTTGTCTGGGAAGAAGACGGTGAACTGAAGCTGAAGAGGCACCGGATGTCAGCTATACTGATGGATCTCGCTAGCGGTGTAGGGCTGTCGGTTGCTGTACAGCGATACCGCCGACTCTGTATGGGAAGCCGAAGCTAGTCTGTGGCGACTTACGATGATGTGGTCTGAGATCGGACGTGGACGGTGGTGAGGCGGTGAGAAGAGAGAAAGCAAAGGGGAGGAAAGGAGAGGAACAGGAAATGGTGGGAATCGGCCAAGGAGGGGGAAAGTGGAAGAAAGAAATACGTTGTTACGGGAGGCAGCCGTCCCCATGCCTCCTGCCGTGCAATTATCCATCCCTATTCCGTTCATGTCCCTCGCACCTGCCCACCCCGGAAGAAAGATAAAGCTGGCCAGGCGCTGTGCCTCGTCCACTCCTGCCAGTTATTTCCGATTGGGATCTGCATGACTGGGTGCATATCTCCTATCGGCGTACATCGTACCCTCACAATGTGCAGAAAAGGCTCGCACTGGCCTGCATGAAGCTATTGGCACGGCTCGTATCTGACGAGCTCAGAGTGGCCCTCTGTGATGGCCTGTAGGGCGAGCGCCGTAAATAGTTCACAGAGGGCGGTATTAAATTGCCCCGTTTAGGGAGGAGCACTTGACGTTGTGTTTGCTTCCAGTTGGTGTTTCCAGTTGGTGATTCCAGTTGGTGTTCCCCTTGTGGTTGTGTTTTGCCAAGATCGCGCCTTCCCCTTCGCACCCCTGTGGCGGCCGTATTGAAATTGTGAAATTGCGCGAGGAGGAAGGAGGGCCTGGGCCCAGCCATGCGTCTGTGTTATACCCGCAAAACAAGGCCCAAACGTGGCACCTAAAACAAGAAAGAGCGGAGGGACACCATCCCTCGAACACGGCATCAGCTCATCACGCTCTTTTGTGTTCTTGAGGCAGGAACGGACGAGGATAGCTTCAGACCACCGACTCTCGCTGAGTGTTTCCGCTTCTAGGCGAGACCGTTTCTGCCGTTCTTGTCTCTCGTGTTTTCTCTCGTTTTTTCTCTCGCTCTCGTCACAGCCTTATCAGGATGCACTCCCTCGACTACGCTTGCACGTTTGAGGTGCGGAAGGTGTCGATTTTGCGTCTATTTGCGGGCATCGCCTAGCGGCGGCCCCCATCGCACGTCACCGTCGACCCCATTCGTCCCCCAATCGTCTCGCCATTGTGCACTGCCATCTGACGCTTCGGCGCCCGTTGCTTTTTCGCAGGTGTGTGGTCCAGTCCTCAAACAAGCCTAGTTTGTCGCCGACGAGAGCAACCGACGGTTCGCTTCGGGACAAGTCTGTCAACAGGTCGGAGGGTGTCCCTTACAGACCAATTACGTGACAAGGACAGAGGTGCTGTTTGTCGCGAACTATTTATGCCAAGTGACAGGTTGAGGGTTGAGGGGTGAGGGGTTGAGAGGGAAGAAGAAGAAGGATGAGGAGAAGGAGGATGAGAAATAACAAACACTTGCGGCCCACGACAAACTTGCATCGACCTGTCTGCACTGCACCGCATTCGGAACTCGACGTATGCTATGTGCTCTTGTCTTGCATATGAAAGTGTATCTACGCCGGCCATGATGTGAAGGATGCGCGGCAACAACCTTCCTCGTCTCAGTAGCGTTACTCACAATGGCCTTGACATATGTACGTCATGTGCCTACGTCGTACCTGCGCCGTACTTGGAGACAACATGCGAGACAGATTGCATTCTCGAACTGGCAGCCGGCCAGACTTGGATCCGGACCTGAAAGCACTCTCTGGCCGTCACAGACCACAAGTATCGCCCCATGCCGTCATTGTGCCGTTTTCTCCTTCATTCCGTGTCAAATAATGTCCCCCACACGAGCTTGCCGTTCTGTCCAATGACAACGACAGAAAGCACCACTCTTTCTCATTCGGTACCTGAACAGGACCATGGATGCGCGATGATGGGAAAAGAGCTCGACGGAGTAGGAGCATACCATGGGTTGCAGTACGGAGCTGAGAAGACCATAAACGCGATAGAGGCAGAGCGGGAGGAGTGAAAGACGACCGGTGTAAAGGCGATAGTCCACTCTGCAAGTCAAGACCATCAGAGCACAACGGGGGCACGAGAATAAAGCGTTTGTAGAGCGAGAAAATGGCCAGGAAACAAACATACTCAAATATATGCCTCGTATGTTATCTTCATTTATCTCGTCTTTCCCTTATCACGTTAGCAGCGTGGATGTGTATAAGTCGTAAGATTACCACATGCAACGGTAAACGCGTGCCAGTGCCGCTTTGCTCAACCCTCGGTAAACAGCGCAAAATCTCCCCTTTTCGCGCTGCTGTCTCCATATCACGAAAATATACCGTGTCGAAACCATGAGCCAGGGGACAATAAAACCGCGAGCGACTAAGAAGAATGCCAAATGAGAAGATTACTTAATTGCGCTCTTTTCCTGTTTACGACAATAAAGTGGAAAACAGAAATCCCTCACGTATTTGCAACGACTCGCGGGATTCAAATAGGCGCAAGCTCGCCGTTTCTATCTTCTGCTGGTTCTCCGACATTCTATTCTTCGAAATCAGACATCAAGTACGGCGACCATGGGGACAGTCTCGCACGAAAGGCACCCTGATATGGGTTGACCTCGGACGCCCATCAAGGCTCTTTCTTCCAGGACTCGGGCACCTAACCCTCCGCCATCATGTCTCCATCGCATATCGACATCGATCACCAATATGCTCTCTCACCACAGAGCAACTGGCACCGGTGGAGCTGGTGAGACAAACAGAATGCCTACTCGGCCTCGACCTCGAACTTGACCATGACCACGACTTGGACTTCGATACCGCCCTGGACTTTGATACCCGGCGACAAACAAGCAAGCAACCATCAAACGACCATCAAACGACCATCAACGACCATCAACGACCATCAACGACCATCAACGACCGTCAAGCTGTCGACCGATGAGCAACAACGCTGACCCACCCGAGGATATCGTTGACAATCACTCCACGGCAAAACAATCACTCCACGGCAAAGGACCAGGCAACATTCAGCGAGACGACCAGACGATGCACGTCTACCACCTGCAGCACACTGCTATTCTCTCTCGACCCAACGCAACTGCCGGGACAGAGGCCACAACAATACAGCTAGAAACGGCCCGGGCGCTTGTCGAATCTATCCACAATCAGTAACCGATGACCGTTCTCGGTCGCAAACTTTTTTGTTCTTTACATTTCCTTCTCTTTTTCTCTTGTCTTGGACCCTCTTTTTACTGGAGCTTTGCTAGCCCTCCAGCCTCCTAGCCTCACGGCCACCACTTGCGAACAAAATCCAAGGACGACATCGGCAGTCGGCCCGTCGAAGGTTCATCGGCCACTGGCCAGCTTTTCAAGTGTTGCGGAAACCCGCAACGTCGCCCAAAAAGCAAGAATTACCAAAGACCGCTAACGGCCGCCGAGAATCCCACAGACGCATACCAAGAGACCAAGAAAATGGCGACATCCTGCAGCAGCGAAGAAAAGGGAATGGCTGGACGTCTGTTAGCTAGACCTTTGCATCTTTGTCATGCCACAAAGTCCAGCGTCAACAAAAAAAAAACGTGGGGGTCCATTTCCTTTTCCAGTCCATTTCCAAAGCCTCGCGAGTTCTGCGATGGTCACTTTCGAACCCATCCCATTCTTTTTCTACGACATGCGTCATCAGCCCCGAACAAAAAATAAAAGAAGAAGCGAATTTACCGAGCGACGGAAATATGCCAACTTTTGGCTCCTACTTTAGCGCCATTCGCCTCTCGCTAAACAGAGGACCTGCTGGGGGGATACGAAGAGCAGTCTTTCGCGCCAGATATACGAAGCGCCAGGAACCAAAACACGCGAATGGAAAATGAGGGAACGCCCGACGAGCACCGGAAACGAATGGAAGCCAGGCGAGAATGAAGAAAACGACGATGCTGGCCCAAAAAAGGGACAAACAGATGACCAAAGCGGTGCATATATCTTTTGTCTTTTTTTTCCCCCGTGGCATCCGCAGCCGCATCCTCGCCCTCTCGCGCCGAGCGCCCCTCTGCCCGGCACTTCTCACCACCGAGACGATCCCATTTTGACAGCGTATCGCGCCGGTGTGTTCCCCGGTGGACCCGGTGCAATGCACTTTCTTAATGACTAGTTTGCCGTAGTGCCGTAAAGTACTTTGTAGTTTGCTAGCAGCTTCGTGTGCCTGATTAGCAGAAAGGCTGTCTGTCGACGACTACCATACGAGGCCGACCCTGAAACGGAAAAAAAAAAAAAAAAAAAAAAAAAAAGGATGGCAATCTAAACTGCATTGCCCATTTTTGACGTTTTACCATTACGGCATGTTTTTGATGGCCCGGCCAGACATACACGTTCGGTGTAGTCCCCATTTTTCGGCATATTGGTATCTCGGTGTTCTGTTTTTTTAATGGTTTCTTTTTTTTTCACTGGAGAATTTATTGGAGACCAAAAGATCCCAACACAGCGAGACAACAACTGCGCCTTGCGTCGACCCTAGATGACGGTAGAGCTCCGTCCGGGTCGCCTAGTCTTGAAGGGTTTCCAGATGGTCACCGACGGCGATTTCGAACACTTTACAAGACTTTTTTTGGGGCAGCTGCGAGTCTGCTGGCCGTTAGAAGAGGTTTACGTCGGAATATGGAGTAATGACTTTTCGTATATGATATCTGCAAAGTCTCGTCGTATTCATCCTTAGTCCCAAGCGGCCCCTAACCATGACACCTACGCCGTATTACAGCGTAAAACGGAGTGACAGGCATGCCGACCTGGCGCATACCTCCGTTTCTATATGACCCACTCCTGTGGTAGTCTCGTCTTGCCCGTTTTGTCTTCCCGGTCACGAATTGGGACCCCCAAGGTCACTAAACACTGCGCCAAGCACGACATAGGGCAAAATAACGGTCAAGAGGAACCGCCAATACAGAACGCACAGAAGCAGATGGTTTTGCGTACTCCGTACAAATAACTTTCACAGATGGATCCTCTTCTATTGTATCACAAAACGCAATGCTTCTTCATAAAAGAACTTGGTCAATTCTTGTAACGCCATTGCCTTCAAATTGGCCCCCGTCTCAGAAAAAGAAAAAGGCCAAACTCGACCGGAATACGCCGTGTAAGACGGTAGCCAAAAAATAAAAATAAAAATAAAATAAAAATCACGACGCTAAAATGCCCTGGTTTCCAATGGAAGAAAAATAAAAACTCCCCTTTTGCGCCCCTGTATTTTGTGTCATCCCGTTTTCTGTTGCGTTTGCCTGGTAGCTGCTCATCGGATATATCTTCGGTGTCGTATGTGCGTAATTTGGATGTGGGTTTTCTGCTTTATCAACTTCCAGCGCCGGCCCCATCGTTTCATCATCTGCTGTCGTAATAAACCCCACGAATACCCCGAAAAGGGGGTGGAATCAAAGTCGGCGAACAAAGGGAAGGCGGAGTTGGTAAGGGAGAGAGAGAGAAGCAAGGTGTGGATGTGTCGTTGGCGATAGCTAAAAGCAGCAGAGATGGCAAGCACGTATGCAGGAAGAGAAGAAGAAAAAGGTTGTAGTATGCGAAAGAATCAAACGAGGTAGAAAACGTAGATGGAATATGAAGATGAAGAGCTCCAAGCAGAGAGAACAAAAACAGAACCCAAATGGCCAAACAGTTCCTCCCAAAAAGCAGTCATGATGATGGATTTTTTTCACGCCTTTAAGAAACAAACCGTCCCGCAAAAAGAGAAGATCAAAATACAAGAAAACACCCCATGTGACCAGGCCAGAACCCCGTGTGGAAAAGCATAGCGCAAAACGAAAAAGGACAAGAAATAGAAATAGTGACAACGACAGATGCGGAGACATAGACATATATGTGTGCGCCGATTTCATAAAATCGAAATTGCGCTTTTTGGTAGGTTGGTTTTGTATTGTCGTATTTGAAAAAAAGAAAAAGACTCTTCTCTAGGCCACGTTTCACTTGTTCGCCCAGAAAGAGATCACGTCCGACTCGGGCGACTCCGTCATCGAGGGGAGGCCCTGGTAGTCGTTCATCCAAAGAGCCGATTCGTCGTCGTCGCGGCCCGTCACCTGCGGCAGGCCGGCCAGAGACTGGAGGCTGGCCAGGTCGTCGCTCGTGCCAGCGAGAGGCGTCGGCAGGAACTTGTTGCCCGCCTTGAGGAAGCGCAGCTCGTTGATGTCGCTGCCGGCCGTGTTGGCGCGCACGTTGACAGCCGATGTCGGCGCCGTCGATGTCGATGTAGGCAGGTGGAAGCTGCTGTTGGTGCGCGAGAAGGCGATGCTGCCGCTGGCTGCGTCGTTGAGGCCGTCGTACTCGTAGTCGTACTCGTAGTCGTCGAGACCCGGGACGGTGGGCTCTTCGGCCTCCGAGACCTCGCCGGAGGTGCCCGTCGTCATAGTCGGGGCCTGCTCAGAGCCGTTGTATTCGTAGCCGAAATTGCGCGTAAACCCAAAGGCCTCGGCCGAAGCGAACTTGTCGTCCGTGCTCGTGCTGAAGCCGCGGTCGAAATCGAGGCCGAACTGGCTCCAGTCGACGGACGGGGTGCTCAGACCGGCGCTGAAGAGTGGCTGGTCCACCTGCTCGGGCGTAAAGGCGTTGTAGTTTGTGAAGCCGGTGCTGTAGCCCACCATGCCCATGTTCAGTGGGGCCAGCTGGCCAGTGCTACTGGCACCGCTGAGCTGGGGGAAGCTGCTGGCGAACAGCAGAGGCGAGGCGGTCTCGGAGCGCGACCGGCGCTGCTGCGACAGCTGTGATGGGAGATAGGTGCCGCAGTTGGTCGCGGCAGCGGCGGCGGCGGCAGCTTCTAATGAGCAGGCGTCTTTGGTGCCGTTGTCGGAGTCGTTGCTGTGGTTGTCGTCCAGTTCCTCGTCGTCGTGGCGGCTCGAAGCTTGCAGGAAGCTGGTCAGGCCGCCCGTGCTGCGGGCCGAGTTGATGCGGTTGATCGGGTACGGGTTGGTCTTTTGCGAAACCGCCTTGGTGTGCTTCTGCGACAGCGGCTTGTGGTGGCCATGCTCGTCGAATGTCAGTGTGCCTTCGGACCGCGTCGTGTTGGCGCGGCGGCGACGAATGGGGTTCTTATGGGACGGGGTGCCGTTGGCCGCGTTCGATCCGGACGGCGTCGTTGACGTAGAACCCATCAGCGTAGCCTTGGCGGGGGAGGCGGACGAATCGTCCTCACCACCGCCGCAGCAGCCCGCCTCTTCCGAGTCCTGGTCGGCGGTTTCGGGGACGGTGTCCAGGTCGTTCTTGTAGGCGCAAGAGCAGCGGCCGCCATGGTTGCAGCAGCAGCTTTCTCTGTGGCCCTCAATGGCACCGAGGTGGATGCACTTGTTCGTCTTCTCGCCGCAGTCGCACTTGACATGAGCGGCGCGGTTCTTGCGCTGCGACCGGCAGTGCTGGCATTGCGTTACTGGCCGGCCCTTTTTGTTGATGTGTTGTAATGGCCGGTCTAGTCGATGAGAGTTAGCAACGTTTGGGTCTGAGAGCATATGGACGGCCGTACATGTCGTCCCAGCACCACTGGGCACAATGAGCCGCCTTTGTAGCAGATGCGCTTCCAGAGAGAGGGGTGCCAGAGCAGACAACGACGGACACCACCAAAAAGCACAGCACAGAGCCAATGGCAATCCGCCGGGCAAAGATGCGCAGGCAAAATGCAATCGAGTCATTGCGAGCCGGAGAACCAAGGATATGAAGCTCTATGGCGGACGAAAACGAAAAGTGACATACCATAATGTTGGCAATTGCTGACGCGGTGACCGCGAACGCAGGCTTCACAGGCCCATTTCTCACCGTCAATGAGCATGTCTGCGCAGGGACGACAGCGCCTGTCGTCTTGGGGTAGGGTTGTGAGTGGAGATTGGTCTGCCGAGGTGCTGGCTGGATGGAAAAGAGCAACGAGTGGAGGAGAGGAGAGGAGAGGTCGGGGGGGAAGGCGATAAAATAAAGGAACCCCAAACCCCCTCAAGGCGCTGGGAGAGGAAACTGACTAAGAAGAACGGTGAAATAAAATACAAGAGGCTACAAGAAGGAAAGAAAGAAAAAAATAAAAAAGAAAGAACAAACAGAAAAAAAGGAGGAACAGGACGAACGAAAGGGGAAAACGACAAAAAGAAAGAGCTAAGTGGAAAAGGAAAAAATGTGTACGGAGTACTGGAGAAGAGACGAAGAGGAAGGCGCGAATGAGAACGAACAAAACGGAAACGAGACTAAAGAAGAGGGACCAAAGAAAATCGGGCCCAGAAAAAGGATGGAGCGCTGGCGACGGGTGGTAAAACGGAAAACGGAACACGGAAACACGCTAAGAACTGACCGAGTGTCGGAGCTACCGCTATGGCTTTACTTTGCACTGGGGGGGGGAGGGGGGGACCTTCCGTTGGTAGAGAAGGAACAGCGAGGAACGCCTGCTGTGCCAAAGAAGCAGGAGAAACCGGGCAAGCAAGCTTGGCTGGATGAGCGAAAGAGGGAAGGAACGACAGTCGCGCAAAGGTAGCTAGTATGTAGCTCGAGCGGCCCGCTGTGACGTTTTGCTCGCGGTTTGGTTCCTGGGGGGCGTTTCCTAGGGGGGTTGGTTGTTCGTCGGATGTCGGGCAACAGGTTCGATGGCAAAATTCTGGATTGACTGGCGCAGAGTATCGTATGAGAAGGTCGTATTGTCCCCCAAGTCCGTGCTGCGAGTGTCCAGGATGGGGTGGCTCTTCCGGATCGTTCTGGCTCGTGGTCGTCGAATGGGTTTTGGATATAACGGGCGCGTCGCGGCTCCAGCGTTTTGTGCGACTTGGCCGTTTGGCCGTTTGGGTTGCTTGTGCCGTCGTTCCTGCTGCTGTTTGCACGGCGCAGTCGCAGTTGTAGTCGCAGTCGTATGTAAGATCCTCGTGCTCTGTTGGACAGATTCGCGTGGCGGACCGGTTGGACCGCTTCTGCGTCGTCTGCTTCAGAGCTGTGGGCGAGCTTTAGGTCAGCGGCTCAACCGAAACAGGATGTGTGTGACAAGGCCCTTTTGGCGTTGGCGGACGGGATGTTGGTGGAGGATCTGCGGCAGACGGGTTTCCGTCGAACCTGTCTTTTTTTGTTCCTTTCTTTTCGGCTTGTTCGATGTGGTCTATTGACTAAACAGGAGACAATGGGAAGAGAGGAAATAATGCGACGCCTTGGGTTTCTTACTTTTGTATGACCCGTCGGAGCAGGCCTCGCGAGGAAAGTGCGAGCAGTCCGAATTCTCGTAAGCACGAAAGAAGTGGAAGGAACGACGGTGTAAGTGGCGAGAAAAGGAAGGAGGGAGTCAGAGGCAGTGCGTTGTGCGTCGGTGCGGCAGAACAGGACTTTGTGGTAGGACGGAAGGAATGCACAGAGACAAAATATACACAAGAAAAATGAGGCACACGCCGATTTCGAAAGCAAGAAAGACGAACTTGACGAAAAACAGAACGAAATGGAAAATGCGAGCGATTTGTGCTGGCTGTTAGATGTGGACCTCTTGCTTGTCAGGCTGGATCCTCGATGGGGCGTGGCATTCGGTGGGCATTCTGGGGACTGGAGACAGGACTAGAAACGGGACTGGAGACTCGAAGCTGGCTGTAACAAGATCGAGAGCAACATTCAGGGACAAGGGGACGGCGACGATGGAGAACGAAACGAGCGTTCGCAAGGGTTCTTTTTATTCTCGAGTGTCCCCCATTCACGCATGTTTACGGAGTGTGCGAGAGCAGCGAGACAGCCCGGCCCTCCTCTCGTCTCTCGTCGCCTTCTACGTATGAGAAAGGCGCGTGGGATGGCAATTTCATATGGGGGTGTGGCAGGAAGGAGCAAACCGGTCATCTAGGAAGAGGGACAGGGGGGACAGGAGGGCTAGAAAATGGAAGAAAAAAGAAGAAAGAAAGAGAGTCAAAAAAGGAAAGTACGATGTACGGCCTCGTCTTGCAGCTCGATACTTGCACGTCCGGTGGTGTGGACGTGGGAGGATGCTGTAGCTGGATACATGGTGTCGTCCAAGAAAAAGGCATCTGCGACTGGCGACACCCAGCCGCCAAGCAGTCTCGCAGTGACCTGGCAGGTCTGGTCGCCGAAAGACGGGGCAGGAGCGAGGCACGAACGCAGCGGCCTTCGAAAGGAGAAGCAGAACCCTCTAGCTCTCAACACCTCCAAAACGGAAAAAATCGAGTTAGGAAAGAAGTAGAAAGTGGAGGGTCCACGGCCAGGGCAAGGGTGCTCCACTCAGGTTACAGAGGCCTAAACGGGACTAGGATATCGATTTGGGGAGGAGGTGGGGAGTGTCGACATGGGCTGGGCAGAGCTGGCTGTGGGAAGGAACGGTTTGGTCAGGGCTGCGCGCGAGAAACGATGGGATCCTCGTCTTGTCCCAATCGCCAGCCGCTTCTGCATGCAAGACCTGTACGCTTGGCAAAGGTTGTGTGCGGCAAGCCGATGGATGGACGATGGACCATTTGATGCGTTGCTCGTGGAAAGATTTCCCCCTTTGCTCCAAGACGCCCCCCCCCTTCTCATCCCCTTTCCAAGAAGTACATGCTTGATTGTGATTTTCTGCATTTTTGCCGCCATTTTGCGCCGGTCGCGCTGTAGAAAAACAGACGGGTTTAGCGAGATGACGAGCCCCTCGGGCCACTGTCATTTCTTCTGGTTCTCTGGTTTTGTTGTGTGTCGTATGTACGACGTATCTGCATATTCCATATTGTAAGATACGATGCTTGGCGGATGCTCGCGTACTCCGCCCGACGAGCAAGCTCGCGGCGTAGAAAGGGACGTCCAGATAGAAGGTCCGTTCTATGATGCCCACTGGAGCATCATGAAAACAGGTGCAGAAATATGGAAGGGCAGGGCACGTTTCGTGAGGCCCAGAAAGAATACTTGACTTCTGCGCGCGTCGATCGTGACGTTGCAAAGAACCGTCGGACAGGGCCTGGCATTCAACTGGCACCAAGAGTGGGTGGGAAGAGCGCGTTGCCCACCTGCTACCTTACAAAGAAGACAAAATAAAGTAAAAAAAAAAAAAAAAAAAAAAAAAAAAAAAAAACAAGACTTTCTGGCTGGCACCACCTTTACGAAATACACGGCCGCTGCCGCCGATAGACCACTCACAGCGACAAGTGATATCCTTTCACAGCGAATGCATGGTTGAAATTTTCACTTGGCCCCATCTCGTCGGCGCGTCCTTTCAACCAAAAGCGAGCTCGGGCCTGTCTTTCAATAAGGCTCATGTTTGAGCCAGAAAGAGGGAACGATCAACGGAGCCTGAATTTCAGTGCGAGTATGTGTATGAAACGAGGACCCAAACGATTTCGTGTTGCCTTTTGTCCTGTGTTATACAATACAATGTTGTAACTGAGTCAGATATCTCTGCGTTTCTGCTGGGGCAGAGCAAAGGCCCTATCGAGAAGACGGGACTACGAGGACTCCATCCACAGTGCATCGATCTGGCCCTGCAGCGGCGGCAAATGGTTCTGTTTCTGGCCACATTCCACGAAACCCACTGCAGGGCGCTCGTCGTTTGATGGCTCGGCGGTTCTTTCCTCGTCGACGAAGTCGCTATTCGACAGCGCGACATCGTGGCTCCGTCTTTTGCGATGCATCCCGTCTCTGTCTCGCTCTTTGCATTGCACCGTCCGCCATTCCAGCCCAGGACCGGCTCCAACGGGCGCACCTGGACCAGTCCTTCGTCTAGGGCAAGGTGGATTGGATTGGCTTCTACGGTTTTGTGGTATTTCCCGTTCGCCCCTGGAATGCCCTGTGTCGAGGTCCTTTGGGAAAACCACGTTCTTCTAGCTGTTTACGAAGTAATTAGCGGTTTAGCTGTCTAGCTGTCTAGCTGTCTAGCTGTCTAGCTGTCTGCGCTGTTCCTCGTGGCCCGGTCGTGCCCGTGTAGCGTGGACTAGCCGTGAGCAGACACATAAAAAGGCATGGCGCAATGTGTGGCGTCTGTGACTTTCGCAGCTGTCTTCTCGCTAGCTTCCCTGCCCGCTTTTGCCCTTGCCCCCATCACCTTACGTTCCTCGACGGTGTGTAGCGCTAACGAAACGGCCTGGCATGCAGAGGGGAGAGAAGGACAAATCAACGAAATCAGAGGGCCGACAGGTCGGTACCAAAACCAGAAGAACATCAAGACTTGGGAAGCAAAAGACTGCAGTTTGGCTAGTTATTGCGCCACCACCGTGCAGAGACGCAGTGGTCTTGGCCAGGCCCTGGACTGGGCTGGCATTGGCTTTGCCCTGGCTGTTGGCTGGCTCGACAGACTAACACGATGTCGCCATTCCTGATCAGTGGTAATACTCCATACGCTGTACCATGTTGGTATAAAAATGGGATTACTCCGGAGTAATACAGGGCTTCCTGTCCTTGTTACAAGCATAACAAACAACGGATAATACGAAGTACGATCCTCCATCCTCTCGTCCTCTTGTCCTCTCGTCCAGGACATCCGCCAATGCCGTTCCAAATTGGATGGTCACTGAACCCAAGACCACAAGCCGGAATGCCGGGCCCATCGGGGCTCGCTAGTCAGTCGACAGCCAGTGCTGCCGCCGTTTCCGGGTCCTCTTTTTCGATCGACCGACATAGAGCCACTTGCCCGAGATCCTGCGCTGTGATTCTTTGACTGTAATGAAGGAGGTATGGACGACCAAACAGCAGGTCTACAATCACAGGAAAACTAGACGACGGGTAAAGGGTCTATGTTTGCGAGTGCAAAGAGAATCTGCTCGGAGCGTAGCCTTTCTTGGAGACGGAGCATCAAATGCACAGGATGGCAGGGTCAGGGTGCAGAGAACAGAAAAGCAAAGCTTGACACAAAGCGGCGTGTCAAGTAGGAATGGGACATTGCCGTGTATCCTCCCTTTTGCTCTTTGTTAGACAAGGCAAGGTTCCCGCTATCGAAAAGAAACCAAAACCATGCCAACGTTACCAGCCCATCAGAGCCGATGCTTTTACGCAGTTCAATCGAATAAGCAGAAACAGGATTAGAATAATAAAAAAGGCAGGGCAGCCCTCACAGGCCAGGTGGGGTTGAGCTTGCCAGCCTGCTGCTCCTGCAAGATATTACCCAGTATTGCGCAGGTGAAGACGATTGATGGACCTGCATTGGCCTGAGTGGGTGGGGGACAGATGCAGACGTGCAGTGCAGGCGCAGTGCAGGTGCAGGTGCAGGTGCAGTTGCACCGCTATTGCAGCAAAGAACGATGCACCACCAGGCACAGACAGACTTTGGAAAGAACAAGCGAAAGGGGAACGAACAACTGACTGTGTCGTCGATTAAGACGAAGGCTGCGGCGTCCAGCGTGGATCAAATTTGAAAAACAATTCCAAAAAGTCTGCCATCGGTGTCGGTGTCAGGCCGTTCTTGTTTTGGCCGAGCAATGTTGTCGTGTTACGATGGAGTCGTCGCAATCGTCGCCCAGCAGGGCCAAGGGTTCGCCAGTGCAACGGTGCGCCAGACTGTTTGTCTCATTGTTCCTCCGTACAGTACAGTAATCGTTGCTCGTTGCTTGTTGCTCGTTACTCGCGTGTCTTACCTGATATTTTCGAAAGGAGTCAGAGCAAGAGGAGCCCCGTAGCGGGCCCCGTAGCTGGCCCCGTAACGTAACTCAGGGTCTCCGGTTGCAAAGCCGTCCAGGGTAGCTGCGATGACGTGGGTCGGCATGATACTGTGGAGCTGCAGTTACTCTGCACATACTTGAGTCTCGGCATGACAGACCAGGCAAACCGTTTTCCAAGAAAAGTAAGATACAAACACAGACTGTCATAAATCGGGCATTCAGGCCAGCTGGGATAGAAGAATGTCCGATGAAAGGAGATGAGATATCCGAGGACAGGCGTCGGGGAAATAAAACGGACGGCGGCTGTGCACATCACGACAAACAAGGGCGAGTAGAAGAAAAGCCAACACATCCAGCCATGCACGAGAGAGAAAGGAGATAGGGGCTTGCTGGCTCGGGTGGTCGTGCACAGAAAGCACAGCTCTTGCCCCGTTGGAGAAAGCATCTCTCCTACACATCAACCCGCGCCTTCCCCCAAATCCGTGCCTGCCCTCGTTGTTTTACGCGGGGGAATTGGTGGGGTGTTGTGTGTGATTCGAGGAAGCTGCGACCTGCAACCTGCGACCTGCAAGGAAAAAAACTTCATGACGTTTTTCAACGTGTCAATTGGAAAGGCCCGTTTATCTCCCGGTTTAACAGCGTACATATACATTTGCCCGTCCCGGGCAGACGTGGGGAGAGCGGCAGCGTTTGTGGCAGTAGCACCGACAGCGGCAGCGGCAGCGGCGACTTGTTAGAAAAGCTAGCACCTTACAATTGTGCTCGTTTTGCGTTCCATCACTCAAGCCCACCATCCGACAGTCGATGAAAAGCAGCCTGTCTTGGAGCGAGCCGCAAAGCATCACTATACAAACGAGCAAGCCAATTGTTTCCGTGGCCGCCCAAGCCGCTTGCGTCCGTGGAATTCCGATGGAAGAACGGAGAGTGGAGGGGGAAGCAAAGACGAAGCGAAGAAGCGCGGCAACGAAAGAATGCCATACCACATCGCCAGCTCCCGTCTGGAAGATGTTGAAGGTCGCTTTCCCTTTTCGGGAAAGCCAGACGGGCATTGTTCGGAGTTGCTAAACGAAGTGCAGCATACGTCGTACATAAAAGCAACTCCCAGGCGGTATGCACCAACAGAACAGGATAGAGGGGCCTGGCCACCACCACCAGCCATCCATCACAGGACGTTTCTTCCTGCCCTTGCCCACTGACATCCTTCCACCACTCTCAGCCTGCGTCGCCCGTGCAACACGTGAAGAACTGTTTCACCTTTCAAGAGGTGTCATGATGCTCTCGCAGGTACAAAGTGAGAGGACGGAAGGAAGACTGAGCTTGGGCATACGTAATATGCTATACCATCTTTTGCCGAGGGAAAGCGCTGTCACTCGCCTGCTCCTTCCGGAAAGATGGAAATACATCGTATGCAGTACGATGAGAAAGAACACATCCATGAAAGGGAAGGAGCAAGCACGGGCGCTGCTGCAGTCTCAACGAGGAGGAGCAAACAGGCTCTGAACGTCTGACAGGAACAGCCGCGCTAGCATAGGCCCTGTCGTCCTCCCCTCTCCCAAGTCTTTCTCTCGCGGAAATTTCGTAGTTTGTCGGCCTTTGGTTGCAGGTCGCGACGTCCGCTTACTGTTTCCTCTTTGTTACATGCTTTTAAATCAGGTTTTCCGGGGGCAGTAGGCTTCGACCTGTTCTGGACTATTTTCTGGACTATTTTACCTAGAAAGCAAAGAACCCCAACAAAATCGGACGCTAGGCGATGGAAAGCAGCTCTCGCCAGGCACCACGCCAGGAACAGACGACGGCTTTTCTTTGTGTCTCGAAGGCGCTTCGTCTGGCGGTAGACAGCGCGAACTTCATGGGCAAGTTGACTCGATACCCCTTGTCCGCGGATATATTCAAGCCAACGCCTCATCTTGCGATATGTGGAAAGCAGTTGACACGGCAGACTGTGTTGACATATGTTGCATTCTCATATCTTTTGATGGATCGACAGAGACGACATCGACGCACAAACCGACGAACATCCACAGAATGCAGCAAAAGAAACGGTGACGGAAGGATGGAAGGATGGAAGGAAGCGAAGTCGGTCTAGCAGAGGTTAGTCAGTAAGGATCCCAACGATCAAGTCCGCGTCAGGCACTAAAAGCGAAATTCAATGGAAAAAGGAAGTACTGTACTCCATGTTCTTGCTGTATTGAAATTTACGAGGCGGTAAGATTGTGCATGGTACTTCTGTCATTCTTGAGAGGTACGCAGATCAAGAGGTATTACCCCATATGGTTGTCAAAGAACCGGGTTTACATCTTTTTTGACGCCTTCCCTCTGGAGTGTACGGAATACCAAGGGCCGTAGTCATGTTGACTGACCACTGCTACTGCATCGTGTAAAAACGAGGATGGCAAGTCATATCTTGTCATTCGCTGGAGAGGAGGTCATGTCGGCCAGTTTTTCTAGAAACGCCGCTTTCGAGCATCTTGCTATTTTTCATGTGCAGAAAAACGCGTGCAACCGCTTCTGTGTTCCAGGGGTGCCTCTTGTGACGGGCAAGTCCTCGGGGCACGGCGGCTTGGCTGCATTTGTGACTGCCCTTGGCATGTTTTACGATGTAATTACTACCTGAGAAACAACAACTCGAAAAGGCAGAGGCAAATGAAATGCCAATGGCAAAATATCCTGGTTGCGATTTCAACGATTTCGATGTGCGCCCGGTCACAAGAAACGAAGGATCGTGCCTCGCCGAGGAAGGCATGTGGGGACGGGACGGTGGAAGGCGTCGAGAATGAAAAAAGACGGCAAAGGAAGACTGGAAACGAAGACTGTGCATACGGGCCATTCGCCTAAACAGACAAGCCCATGATCTGACACAAAACACGATTTGGCCCGTGAAATTGCCCGTGAATTCAGCCGGCCACTCCTCCACTCACACACCCCTCGGCATCTTTTCGACCCTGTCAACCCTGTTCACGTTGCTGTTTGTGCTTTACAACTGCACGGCCCTTTTCTCTCTCAGGTACGGCGGACGTGAGCTGGGCCGGAGTGTCGTGAAAAGACGGGCCTTTGGAAAAGGGCATTTTCTTCTCGTGAAGACGCCGAGGGCGATGTAAGATGTAAGATGCAAGTACGGAGTACGACGATAATGTCAGAAAGATACTGGAGCCTGTCTACGATAGTACTTACAACTTCTGGCACATGCACAATCGTCGATCGCGTTGCTCGTTCTGGAGAAAATGGATACAACGCCAGGGAACAGAAACATGGAGCTTACACGCCCCCTCCTCCTTTTTTTTTTGTCTTCATTCCTCCTTGTTTTGCCCCGGATTTTCGTCAATGGCTTGTTTCCTTTCCCTTTTCTTTTTCGTTCCTGCGTCTGCCGAGATCATGCCTTTTCTAGGACTTCCCATGTGTGTTTGGCGTGCATTCCTGTCGAATTCGGCTTCGGCTCAATTTTTTTGGTCCCCCTTTCCGGATGATTTCGATGATTTTCTTGTTCATCCCTTTTATTCTTCTCTTCTCCTCGGGAGCCTGCATGACGTCTGATCTTGCTTCCGAGAGAAATGGCACACATGCCTTCTCGGCACGATATGCTGTGGCATGCAGTATATTGCTGAGACCGTTTGTAGCTTCCATTCTCCACCGAGTATGCCTTCTCTTCTGCACCCCAAAGAACGCGGCCCGGGACCGCCCGAGCTGAAACGGGGTTAAAGGAGAGGGCGGGACTGGCTATCCATGATTCTTTGGGGTAATAAAAAAATTCAGGACGAAGTGCATTCCCCAGACCAGTCGATGGAACTTGAAGCCTCGCCACCGCGACAGAGACCACATGGGGAATGGGACAGGAGACGAGGGGACCGGATAACGAATAGGGCAGAATGAAGTCCATGGGAAAAGTCGGGTAATTCGGAAGCGTGAGAAACGCAGGTGAATGATCTCAGCGGACGGGCAGGGAAGCATGTGGGCGCTTCCTATTTTCGGTGTCAGAGTCCACTGCTACATGTCCAGAAGACTTCTATTGTCCACTCTGGAATACGCCATCGAAAACCGCTCCCCAGATGCCTGATCCAGGCCGTAACACGGCCAGGTCTCGTATGGATGGCCGAAGCAGCCCATGACGAGACGGTTCAAGCAACCGGAGAGCAACATTGTCGCATGATCTGTTTTCTTTTAGGACAAGACAGTTCTCGGGCAGGACGGCCTCCATGGAGAAGTCAAACGGGGAAATAAAATCCGAGGTGTCTTGTTTCGGGCCCTGCAGATTTGGCAAGAAAAGGCAAGAAAAGAACGCTGGTTCGGCCATGGAAATTTTAAAGGATTGTGAGCTTTTCTCCTGTTTGTGCTACAACCGCGGAGAAAGCCCCCTGGCCAGAGAGTCAGAGACTGCCACTGTTTGGGATGCCGGATCAAGATCGAGAGCCCTTCCATCCGATTCTGGTACCTCCTCTGGGCCGCCGATCGTTGCTGGGATGGTGTTTCTCGCCGCTCTTTCCTTCTGTCTCTTCTCTTTGCTGACCGCTCCTGCAGTCCACTCGGCGGGTTTCACGGTTGCACTTTCCTTCTTGGTGCCGCACCTTCCTCACTTCACCTCTTGCTCTTCCTGCTTCTTTCCTAATTTAGGAGTGTAACCTATCCTTCGGTCAACCCCGTTGCGTGTCGCTGACGATCAAGATGACGACACGATCGAAAAGCATCGTAACCTTAAAATTGGAAGGAACATAGGATGGTTCGGAGTGGGAAGCGCTTTCCTCCCCCCCCCCCCCCCCCGGCCATCAATACACTCGTTCCTTCTTTTCTAGACAAAGCGACGAGGTTGGCTTGCACACCCCCAAATATGGCCACTTTAGTTGATCTCCCCCTGCTCCTTTTCATCACTTGTCACTCCACCCTTTTTTATTTCTTGTTTGTCATTGCCTGCCACGTCGATGCATGCCTCCCAGAAAGGAGTCGTTTCTACATCGTATTTGCCTTCGATGGCGAGCGTCCGCATCATTCTCCAGCCTCTGCTTGCTTCTTTCCAACTTCCTAAAGAAGCAGCTCAGAAGCGACCACACCCCTTGATGACTTTGATGGCCTTGGAGACCTTGGCGATCGTGTTTCTTACTCCGACCGGGGCCTCTTCTTTCCAGGTGCATAGAATGATCCTTGGAAGTCTTCGTCGCCCACCATTGCCCTCTAGTCCCAGTCTCCACAGTGACCTTTTCATCTTTCCCGGATTGCACCTTGCAGCTGACACCAACGGTCTAGTCCATACGAAGTACGTCGAACACAACAAATGACTGGAGGCGTTCCCTGTCCTGTTCCTGTTCCCTCAAGCGTACCCTCGTCGCTCGCTGCTCACGTCACCGGCAGGAAGGGTATGTGTGATGTGCGACAGAGAGGAATGAAAGTGGCAATGGGCTCTCTTCGTTCCGTAAGGACTGCAGGGCACCCTTCGGGCATCGGCCGAGCACCGCGAATGCCCACCTCGAAGCGAATATTCCTTGTGCGCCTATAGCAAGACCACAGCTGCTGATTTCCCATCCAATGGGACGAGCCACCCGCCAAACGAGCCAACTGAGATGGTGCGGCTGGCCGTGGCGTTTTGTATCCTCCCACCAACAGAGCATTCCTCTTTTTGAAATCGGCTGGCTCGGCCGTGGCCGCTATTGAGCGGGCTGCTCCGGCTGGTTCACAGCACTAAGGCTGTTCGGGCAACTGTTGCTACTCGGTGTTAGCCATGTTCGGCGATTCACAGTGACACAACGCCATACAACATATGCGGTAGATCGCTGTCAATTGTCAAGTTGCCGATCATCACAGCCAAGCTGTCAGGCTTTGGTCTTCGTTTGCTGTCGTTTACATTTATCTCGATATGACTGCAATATTTGCTTGGTTTACTCACACACAAGCTCGAGTTCGATCGAGGGTATATCGACTGCCCTCATCCCACGCTCCAAGACACACAGCACTGAGCCGCCCGCCCGCAACACATGCGGATATTCTCTCGAAAGATACCTGGACCGAGCTCATGACCACCACCCATACAGGAATATGTATCGATCGGTGGACAAACAAGAAAGTACCACCTGAAAGGCTTTCATTTCCACATTGCTTCAGCTTTCTCTTCGTTTCTACTGCAGTCCTTTATCGCATGATGCTCAAAGACCCCCCACAGCGCTGCGGAAGGATCCCCAATGACATGGTGGGAGTGGGGGTCCATGAAAGCAGGTGGGTGCGTTGGCCATGGTTTTTACCTAGAATGGCAGGGCTGAAAGATATCGACAAACCGACAACAATGGAAGATTTCAAGAGTTTTCCTTTGCCTTCGTCCTCCCACCACACCCCAATATGATGGATGCATCCCACCCACCCCATCTTGTCCTTGCAGAAGGGCTCCGTTCTCCGAACTCGCTAAAGAAAATTTCGACTGCCCCATGATGTGCCGGAGCCAGGACGATCCTTGGTAAGTAAGGGACACCTCAGTTTGCTCTTTGGACCAGCCCGGGCACGCCGCCGCCGCCGAAAGGGAAACGAGATTTGGACATGATGAAATATTGCAGGTTTGTATGCATATTTCTTTTATTTCCTCTTGGCCTACACCAGTTCGTCGTTTCGGGCATAAACTGGCGACAAATATGGACAGATGACTGGAACATGGCGACGCCGAGAAGCTGGTTCCTTTTGATCAGAGGATGTGCATGCCCCTGGTACTGACACTTGTACGACATGCCATGACATGGTCCATGAACCTCGTCGCCTATCTCTGCCCTTGTTACGACATAGTCTGCACTCCGGCACCCTGTTCAACGAGCAACTCGGAGTGCCCGTCGAGTTAAACGAGATCAAGCCACAGGGGAGCCGCAAAACACTTTACAAAACGATTCGCCCCGTGATGGATCACAGATTGCAATCCTCGGTGTCTTGAAAATGGTATCGACAACACAACGGGATCGTTTGACCACCCAAGGACAGCCCCTGTTGTCACCTGCGCCTTCGCGAGAACTGTCGCGTCATCAAGGTCGCCCGTACTGATAGAACTCTGTGGACTCCACGACAGTTCGAGCGGAGTTGGTTCCGTCCTTCTCTAGCCTCGATCTCGCCGGACAGCTAGACCAGAACCATTCCATACTAAAACAGTCGGTGTGCGCCACGAAATGTCATGAAGCGACTTTGAATGGAGACGTCAAAATGCAAAAGGACCAAAACCTACGTCACTTCAAGAGCTGGTCTGCACAGGCGGCGGCTATCAGTAAGGACAGACGTACGGGCATGACGGCACACACCCCCATACTACAATATATGCCCACCCACACAGATGCAAACCGTAAAGTATATGCGTAGGAAAGCTTTTTCTCCAAATTTTGCATGCATGTTTATGTACGACGTAATACCCCTCGCTTCCGCCCACCCTCAGGCAAGATGCAAAAGCAAGAAAACAGAGGTACTTTTTGCTCTGTACGAGGACTGATACCGAGAACGTGTTCACTAAACTCCTGCACCTGCACATGAACAGACTTAGTGGCGGAATCTTGGGGGGAAGGGGGGTGGCAGTGGGGGGAGAACCTGCGGCCCGACAAAAACGGGAGTGTCTGGCTCGACAACAAACATATGGCGACGTAACTGCACTGCACAATGAAGGGTATTGATCTCCTCACTGCATCTTGCGAACAAACGTGTCACACGACATGGTGCAGGGGAAGGACAGTAACTATGAATAAACACTCCATACAGGACGGTGGACATGTCGACACGGAAGCAGAGCGGTGTAAAAGTGGGCTGGGGATGGATATCGATACGTAAAATATCCCGTAAAGATGCAGGACCAGCAATGGTCGATAAATTTGATGGTGTAAGGTGGATGGCACGGCCACGACGATCTACCGTTAAAGCTGACCTAGGTGAGTGACAACTCGGCAAAACGTACCCTCTGTCAGCACCCTGAACGAGCAGAGATGCGTAGCTAGAACAAAGGGCCCGTTGCAGATGCAAGTGAACAAACACGAACAAGGAAAGCCAAGGGACAGGTGAAGCAATAGCGTAAAAGGGACACGGCCCGGTCATAGCATGTCCGTGCCGTATTGGGCGAATCAGGGCCTCGCCAGGACCAGCGTGTGTGGGACGGAGACCAGTTGTGGCCATTTTGCAGCCATCGATTGCATCTCCCACGGTTAAGACACACTCTGCTTTCTTTTGGGGGGCTGACAACGACAGCAGATAGCGCCATGGGCTACTCACTTGCAAACGACCTTACGACGTATATGTCAAAGCGGGTTGATACCGAAGCTTTGCGACTGAACGGAGAATAAACGTGACAAATCCTGTTTAACGGCTTGTCCTCGTCAACACTGTCAGAGGAATATATATATTCACCGCCCGGTTCCACGGCTAGAGTCATGAAAATAATAATAACAATAAAAATCTTAAGCTTACTTTGTTGTATGTACGTTGTACCGTCCAAGGCCTGTCTTGATCGTCCAATCGGTAGAATATCAACCGCATGGGAGGTATACAAGTTATCATCAGACATGTTCGTGACCATTGGTATACACCGTGTTGTAAGGTACTGGGCATATGTTTGTTTGAATTGTTTTTTTTCTTTTTTTTCATTCTTTTTTCTCCCTTATATTATGGATTTACGGTTACAGAATCCTATTCTCCGCTGTTTTCTTTTCAAACAGAAATTGACTTGCGCGTTTTGGACAATGTGACATGAAAAGCAGTTGTGTTTATAGTCTTGCTTCGCTCCCTTACGATACAGACAACATCTCAATTTGTTCAAGTCCTTCACGTACTCCCAGCATCTTCGTATCAGCTTTGAATACCATCTAAACGCGTTCTGCGAGCAGGTTTCTGGCATGTCTCATGCAGCCAGATGATTGCTACGTGCAATCTCTATATGCTCGTGATATCACCCCTGTACTCCGTATATACATATAGAGTTTAGCTAAACCGGATTTACTCCTCGTTTGTCCCGCGGCCTCCTGTCAGCAATCAGAGTCGGCGTCATGCGAGATTCACGAGATAAGACACGGTGTGATGTACGCGAAGTTATGGCCATGCTGTGTCTCCAAACGGTGCAAATTGGTACGCATTTGGACGGTTCGTCGCCGTCAATGGACTGGGTGAACAAAGTCGTACAGGCTGAGAACGGAGACAGATCCGAGATCCGGTTTTCGGTGGAGAGCGTGATCAAAAAAGAAGAAAAAAAACGCGCTCAAAATTACACGACTCTGATCTTGCCACAACGTTGTACAAAGTTTAAGTTGTATTTTATTTTCGCATATTTCCCGTATTTTGCTGATTTCGTCTGCCCTAGATGGCCAATGCGACAGAGAAGCAAAAGGTAAGACCTCGTACGCGACCTTGTTTGCTTATTTTGTTGCATTTACGTGTCTTACGCCCCCGACGTGTATGATTTTATATATATGGACGGACGCGGTGCTGGGCTGGAGAGTTATGAGGGCAAATATAGGTCACACAAGCTATGAGGAATAGCAAAAACATAGCTCGAAAGCCTGGACTAGAACAAGAAAATATTAGATAAATTGCTAAATATAGAAGATCAGGGTCTTGGTAGAGCGGTGTAGTCAAATAAAAATTGCGTTTGACCTTGAAACAGGTTATTGTGTTGACCGGACATGTTCGAAGTGAGTGTTTGTCTTGGTCATTTGCCAATTTTTGTCGGTAATTCTTGCCTTTACTGCTATCGACGTTTAGGTCCCTCCGTCACTCTGTCATTGAAACATCTAATATCAAGCAGTGTTGGCCACCTGAAGTTGCACCTTATAGAGCCTTTAAATGTTCATATAAAAGGTGCTCTGGGGGGACAATTGGAGAAAACGTCCAATAGAGATGTACGTTATCAGCTGTTTCCCATATGGAGCAAACGACGGTGTTATCCTACTGCACATACGCTCCTCCGTGTGTATGTGTGTGAGATTTTCTCTGTTTTCAATGTAGAAAATGATACATGAGAATAAACCATTTCGACCAGGAATCGTAGCGGCCTGACATTTCTTCGACTGTACGAAATATGCCCCACGTTTCCACGTTTCTCTGTTTCTCTAATGCACTATCCCGAGCCCTAAAAACGGCCGTCTGCGGGGGCACTTGCCTGTTGCATCCCGCTGTAGCTCGATCTCCCGACGCTCCCTCGCGCCTTCCCTGTAGGTACCCCAGCGGGCTAGCTTTGCATTACGAAAGAAAAACGTCTCTTTTCTTGTAGGTCTAGCCGCCAGCCTCGGGAAGGCGCGGTTGGTCTTGTGCCAATTGGCGACTGCCCGCACATCACGACATCTGCGCCCTTCGTGACAGTCCTAAATCTAAATCCTAAATCCCAATCGAGACAGCTGCTTCTTCATTCACGCCGCCTACATCCTACCACTCCAAACACGCACAACCACCAAGAACGCCCCCCGCTGCTTCGATTGAGCTTCGGTCTGGCCCCTCACGCCCGCGTTCTTCGACCGCCAATTGAACCGGCTTCTGAGACCAGCCTCGTGCAGCTTCGCCCGGGCCTCTCAGTCCCCGTTTCGATTTCTGTTTCATTTCTTTGCTAGATCCCCTTTCTTTCTCGCTTACTTGCCATCGAGGCCTGCGGCCTGCTCCTCTACTCGCCTGCTCCTCTACTCGCCTGCTCCTCTACTCGCCTACTCGCCTACCGGCCTACCCGCCTTATCGCTGTCTCGTCGGCGCAATACAGTCGAGCTTTCTGCACGCACCAGCCTGGGCCGACTTGCTCGCACGCGGCGACGACCGATACGAGCAGCACGACGAGCAAAGACCAGCCAGCATCGGGCGTGTCCGTCTCTGCCAGTCCGCCCAGCCATCAGCCATTGGAGCGTGCACGGCGCCTCGCACACCGACGCCTCGTCAACCATCAGCAACGCGCCAGTCGCTCCCAGCCGACCGAGATGGCCCATTCCTCTTCCTCCCCTGTTCCTGCGGCAGATCCGACCAAGTTAGTCCTCTCGCGTCTCTGGTGCCTCTGACCCCCACATGTCGCCCTTTGTTTGGCTGTGCTTTTGCACTTTTGCGCTTTTGCATGTATTGTGTCTCTGCGTGCACAGCTGCTTTGGCGTTTCTGAGCTGATACAGGTCCAGGCCGGTCCACATCGTCTTCGTCGGAGCTGGCGCCGTGGGATGTTTCTATGCGTCGAGACTTCATTACGTAGGTTTTACTCTCCGCCTTGTCCTTATTTCGCATCCCTCATCTCTGTCACAAGGCCTTACGCCACTTGAGGTGGCTTTACTGGCGATCCAAAAGGCTGTCGGTCATGCTTTCTGGCCATCGTCACCCGCCACCTCTCCACCACCCCCCAATCCTCGACCGACATCTGAGCACCCCTTTTTTAAGGAAAAAAAACAAAAATACAAATCTGTTTCATGTTGCTGACCGTTGCTGCCTTGTTGTTTTCTTTTTCCTTGACCGTCTTTCCTTTTTTCAGCCTGATCACAACATTCACGTGTCGTTGATTGGCCGTTCCAACTATGCAGCCCTCGCCAAGGACGGCGTGCAGCTGCACACCCACAGCTTTGGCGATTATGTCTTCCGTCCCCATGCCGTCTACCCGTCCGCCGATGCCGCCGGCGGTGTTGCGTCCCGCGGTGCAGGCCGCTCGTCCGATGCCGTGCCACCACCGCCGCCCGGTGGCTGGGACTTTGTCGTCGTGACCACCAAGGCGCTGCCGGACCGGGTCGACGATTCGGCCACCATTGCGCCGCTGGTCGGGCCCACGTCGACCATCGTCCTGATTCAGAACGGCGTGGGTGTCGAGGCGCCGTACCGCGCGCGTTTCCCCGACACACCCATTATCAGCGGCGTCACCGTGGTCAGCGCGGAACAGGTGAAGCCCGGCGTCATTCGCCAGAACCGCTGGACACGCCTGCACATTGGGCCCTACACCACATCGGCGTCGTCGTCGTCGTCGTCACCGCCCTCTGTACATATTGATGAAAACAGCCCTCTCACAAGACGGGGCACCGAGGCAACCTTGCGGCTGACCGACTGGTGGGCGCGTCTCGGCGGCATCCGCGATATTGAACCGCTCGACGAGGTGGGCTTGCAGACGGTGCGCTGGCACAAGCTGTGCATCAACGCGGCCTTCAACCCGTCGGCCGTGCTGTCGGGCGGCCGCGGCAACGCGGACATGGCGTCGGACCCGGAGCTGCGCATCCACCTGCGCGCCGTCATGGACGAGATCTGGGCGGCCGCGCCTCGCATTCTCGGGCGGCCGTTTCCCGCCGACCTGGCCAGCCCGGACAAGATCCTGGCGAGCACCGACCGCAACAAGGGCGCGCGCCCGAGCATGCTGCTGGACTGGGAAGCCGGCCGGCCGCTGGAGCTCGAGGTCATTGTCGGCAACCCGGTGCGCATCGCCCGCGCACGCGGCGTCGAGCTGCCGCGCATGCAGAGCCTGTATGCCCTGCTCCGGAGCTCGCAGGCTGTGCAGGAGCAGACGAAGAATAACGACAAGGGCAAACTGTAAAACGTCAACAAACATTCATCATATGGGATGGGGCAGATAAACATAAGCATGGATGACATGTAGATTTCTTTCGTATATAGAACCAAGTGTCCCCATGTCATATGTCTTCATTCTGGTATAAACCCGCCACCGCCGTACTCGTCGTCGTTGATGAAGCCGCCGCCGTCATCGTCCATGACCATGTCATACTCTTCAGTCACGTCGCTCTTGGCGTCGTCGTCGACGGCATCGTCTTCGTCCCGGTCGAAACCCCCCTCGTGGTCGTCTTCGTGATCCACAACCTCGGCGTCGTCGTTGTCGTCATCATCGTCGTCTCCCTCGTGCCCCTCTTCGCCGTCGCCGTCGACCAACTCACCGCGGTCCTCGGCCGCGTCCCGAATGCGCTGCCGGATGCGCAGGCCACGCAGGAAAAAGGTCCAGGCGCGCAGGGCCGCGCGCGTCCGCCGCTCGGCCACGGCCTCGACGGCCAGGTCGTGGAGCCCCGCCAGCACCGCGCGCACGGCCTCGGCATGCTCGGCAGCGACAACGGCGCCGCGCAGCACGGCCGTGCCTTTGCGGCCCTGGAAGCTGAAGCCGGACAGCGCCGGCGCGTAGTCGACACCGAGCAAGTACGCGGCGCGGCCGGCCACTGGGTCGTCAATGTGCGCGCCGCCCGGCGGCACCATGCTCGGCACGTACAGGTCGATGTTGCCAAACTTGTTCTTGGGGACGCGGCCGTCGACGACGGGCGGTGCGCGGTACAGCTCGGTCTGCTCGGGGGTGAAGATGGGGATGCCGCGCGGGCTCGGGTGCGACCGGGACGGGCCGCCACCACCGACGGCCCTGTCGCCGAACAAGTCGTCGTTGTCGTCGTCGTCGTTGTCAACGCTATCACCCTGCATATTGTTGCTGCCGGCACCACCACCGTCGTCGTCGTCGTCAAATCCCCCTCGCTTTTGAGGTTGGGGCAACCACTTGGCCGGGATCTCGTTGGGCCGGACCACACGGCCCAGCCGGTACCACCGGTCGGCGCTGTAGGCAATGCGGACATCCCGCCGGCGGTAGATGCGCTCGAGCGGCGCCTTGGCCCCGGCGGCGACGGTGCCGACGGCCGTGGCGTGGGGCACCAGCACCTCGTGCCGTCGCAGGTGGCGCACCAGCGCGTACAGAGGGTGGTTCTGGAAGTCGGCGACGTTGCGCGGCATCGGCTCGCGCGCCGCGGCCGCGTTGAGCTCGCTGTCTTCGATTTGGTCCACGTCGGTCCGCGCCGACGCACGGTAGTGGCGCAACGCGCGGCGCAGCCACATGGCGCCCGACAGCTGTGTGGGCGGCGATGTCTGCGGCGACGACGTCGGTGGCACTTCCGCCGACGCAGAGGTGGCTGCCGCTGTCGACGCGGCAATTGTGGGCGCCGGCTCGACGAGCCCGTCGACGCGAGTTCGCTTCGTCTTGGCATTGTACGCCTTGGCATACCGCCGGGTGACGTCCTTGGCGTCGCCCTCGGCGGCAAAGCCAATGGCATAGGACAGCTGGTTGTTCTTGTCCGCCGCCGGCGGCTCCAGCTTGGCCGGCTTCCACTGCGAGCACGTCACGAGCGGGTCGACGGGCTGCCACTTTTGGTGCGCCGCATCCAGGACCTCCACCCAGTAGACGGGGAACGCCGACTCGCCGCGGACGACATGTCTCGACGAAGGGGCCGGCGAGGATGCTGATTTGGGTGGTGGTGTGGAAGGGACCGCCGGGATGTGGTACGCCGCAGCGTCGGGGTGGCCCAGCCGCCGGCGAGGCGAAAGGAACAGAGCCTCGTTTTCCGAGTCGCCGCTCGGGGCCTGCGTGGCGGACGGCGGGGACCGGTAGATGCTGGGTATGGGGTGCTCGTTTCGCGCGGGCGCCGGTCTGGATGGTTTCGCCTTTGGTTTCGGCATCGTCGGGGCACTCGACAGGAACGACAGCGGCTGCAGCGAGCAGACAAGCCGCGTCTCGACCCCGGCCGCGCGCAGCAGGGCACAAAAGAGCTGGGCCCCGACGTCGCGCGAGCCTTCTAGGCGCTGTGCGGCGGCGATGAAGTCGTCCTTGTCGAGCACGGCTTCCGCGTCATTGGGGAGTTCGTACTATTCATGCGGCCCTTGTTAGAATCTGCTAACATTCATCCTGGGAAGAGCGTCACCGCACACGCACAACGCACACGCCCACCGTCAACTCACGTCTTTCAGCTGCTCGGGGCTCTCGGCCCACAACGCGCGCCGCATCCCCCGCTGCGTAATGCGGAACCGCGTCTTGAACATAGTCGCCACCTGCTGCAGGCCGTTTTTCAGCGACTCGGCCTGGCCAAACTGCGACAGGTGGCCGCCTGGGTTGAGGTAGGACATCATTTTCGCCGTCAGCAGCGGCCGCAGCGCCGTCTGCACCTTGGCCGAGTTGCACCACCGGTTGCGCTGCGCGGCGTGCGCCAGCAGACACAAAAGATGCATCTTGTGGATGTCGATGCGATGCATGCGCTCGGCGCGGCTCAGCGGCTTCTTCCGGTTGGCCGGTGCCGCCCTTGCACCCCAGCGGCCATGCCGTCGTGTCGGCGCCGTCAGGACGCTCTCGTGCTCCGTGAGGTTCAGCTCCAGTGTGTCTGTCGTGGCATTTGTCTGATTTGGTGGTCCGCTGCCGGGTTTTGTCGGTGTGGATGCTGCACTGACTACGTCCTCGAAGACGAACGGTTGGCCGCTCTCTTCGTCTTCCTCGTCATCGCCCTCGTCATCGTTGTCGTCGCCGTCGTCTTCTTCGTCCTCCGAGTCGAGTTCCCTCGTTTGGATAACGGGCTCTGGGATCACAATGTCCTCAAACTCCACGTCGACGTCTTCGTCGTCATCGTCCTCCTCCTCGTCGTGATTTCCGATAACAACTGCATCCTCGACCGCCTTCTGGACAGAACGGTCGCCGCGCATCGGCGGATCGCTCTTCTGCCCCGGCCGCTTGATTCGCTTCACAGGCGGCTCGCCGGATTCGGCAGTCAGATCAATCGTCGGCTGCACACCGCGCCGGCGCGCTGCTGGCCTCGGCACACCGGCCTCGATAAGCATGTCGCGGTACACACCCGGCACGCCCATGCCCATGTCGCCGTCTTCTGTTGCAGAAGCAGCATCGTGGCGTCGCTGGCGAGCTGTCGTCTGGCGCTGCTGCTGTCGCTGTGTCGCTGCCGCGCGCAGCGTGACGCCGCGGTGCTCAGCAGTACCGCTGCGCCGCGTTGCCACCATCGTTTCCGATGGACTAAGAGGCCACAAGGACGGTCGATGAGCGCTGAAGAGGAAACGCCGTTGCTCGCGATGTCGTCACCGATCAAAACGAAGAAAAAAAAGGAGCCCAAAAGCGATGCTGGGTCACTCAAGAGAGGAGGCGCATGTTGTGCCGCATAGTCGTGCGTCGCGCTGACGCCAAGCTCGTTATGGAAGCCCACAGATTGCAGGCCGCAAAAGACAGTGGCCGATCAAACGGATGCGTCGGTGGATGGTCAAATGCGAATGCGTCAAATGCGTAAAGGCCTGGAACAAAAGGCGGCGCCCCGCGTTTTAGAGACCAAATCGAGTTGCGAGTCTGCCGCGAAAGCACGTGACCATCATGACGTATCTTAATGACCTCGCCTTTCTCAACAAATCGTTCTGTGGAGTTGCTTTTGCATGTAACTGCTGTACGTACTTTCGTGCATACCCATTTGTACATTGACTTATTGTCTTTCTCGGCTTGTTTTCCTCAATTGAGAATATTTTAATTTGTCTCGTTTTGTTCACAGCGTCTGATAGAAAGATAAACCGACCTGGGGTCCTTAAAATATCCATGGCAAACAACGGCAGCAGAGGCCGGGGAGGCATCGGTCCCTCCCGTGCTGGCCGGCTAGGAATACGAGGGGGGCCTCCAAGAGGGCCATCACGAGGATCGTTTGCAGGGTCTTCGGGGTCTTCGAGAACCTCGAGCTCTGGCCCAGACCCAGCATCAAACGCCGTCCCGGCAAACTGGCCCTCCAACGTCACCTACCTCACAACGCCCGTCTACGCTGGCATCTCTCAGCGACAGCGAAAGATGCTGCAGACGCAGCCGGCTGACCTGCCCGGTGCGCCGGCGTCGACCCCGCCGCTGCCGGAGGTGCCGTCCATCCTGCGCTTTGGGCCCAGCCCGCTCGTCGAGATCCGCTCCATCACCGACCCGAGCCATCCGGCCTGTGGCCAGCGGGGGCTCTTTGCCGCCCGCCCCCTGCGCGCCGGTTCCTTCATCCTGCCCTACCTGGGCGTCTACCACCGCGGCAACGTCGCGGCCGGGCGGCCGGGCACCAACCCGCACAACAAGCGCGAGTCCGACTACGACCTCTGGCTCGACCGCGAGGCCGACGTCGCCGTCGATGCCGACCGCCAGGGCAACGAGGCCCGCTTTGTCAACGACTACCGTGGCACGGGCAAGCCGCGGGCCAACGCCGAGTTCCGCGAGGTCTGGGACCCGCGGCGCGGCGAGCGCGGCATGGCGGTGTTTGTGCTGCCGGCGGGCAAGCGGGCGCTGCAGCAGGCGGCGGCGAACGGGCAGAGCAGCGCCACGGTGGGCGGGATTGCGCAGGGCGACGAGATCCTGGTGAGCTACGGCAAGGGCTTCTGGGAGATGCGGCAAAAGGAGGCCGAAGCGCGGGCCCACGAGGACGAGGCTGGTGCGCCCGCTCTGTCGACGGTGCCGGAGACCGAACGCGCCAATCCGCCGGACGCGGCAGGAGGAGATGGTGATGGCGAAGAAGAAGAAGAAGAAGGAAACGACACAGTAACAACCGAAGACGTGCGTGCACGCCCACAAGCAGAGTCCGTGTCAGACCAAATGGGCTCGCTGAAAGTGGTCGGCAAGTTTCCGAAGAATATCGCATGGGCTTGATTGGGACGGTGCTTGGGTGTGATCGCAGAAGGATAGAATGTCTCTGGCAATACTCTAAAGTGGAGGCACCAGGCCGGCCTCGCTGGCTCCGGTCCCCTCCGCCCCGCCCGGCCACGCCTACCACGTCCGCGTTTCCACCGTCGTCCGACCACGCGCCTCCGTCTCGTTCCGTCGCCCGTATGCTTCGCGCTTCGCCCGTGTCTGCGTCGTGGCCCAGAGGCCGAGGCCGCCCAGCAAGAGCGCAAAGATGACGACACCCAGGGCAACGGCGACCTGGCTGCCTGTCGACAGGGCCGAGCTGCTTCCATCGGTGTTGTTGTTGGCGTTGCTGTTGCTGTTGTTGTTGCTGTTGCTGCTGTCGGGAAAGGTGATGCTTTGACCAGCAAGGCTCGAGGGTGTTTGGATGGCAGGCGCACTGCTCACATCCGATAGGGACGTGGCCATGTTCGATGGTTGCCTCGTCGTCGCCTTCCCTTCCCACTGCAGGAGCGGGCACGTGCAGTGGTGTGAAGATGGAGACGCTGTGTTTGGTTTCCTGGGAAGGTGCGTCACCATTCTGGTAAGAGTATGGGAATGGGAAGGAACGAAGAAAGACGGGCTGCTGGCATCATAAATACATATAGAAGGCAGGGACCGCCTTCCTTATTAAATGGAAGGAGCGAACGGCATGGCATTGGAATTAAGGGGTTCTGTGGCTTTGGGATTCTGCAAACCTATGGCAACGAAGTAGACTCAGAAACCAATAGATCATATATGACGGTTTCCATTCAAGAAGGACACGCAGTGGGCCGTTTGCGTTCTGAGAACTGACAGAAGCTGGTGCATCCAGCACGTCCACATGCTTCCCGAGACATAGCCAGCATATGAGGGCCCAAGGCAACGACGAGTTCCTTCCGAATACGACCGACGAGTGTCAACAGCGACTTGAAGATAGTGGAGGAAAGAGGCACCGTCACACCTGTCCCGGTTTCGATGCGCGCTTGCCAGTTGCATCATATAGACAACATCCGAGGATTGTAAACAAACACAGACTCCCTGCCTGTCTACGTCTCGCCCACGTCTTCACCAAGCACCTCACGAACCATCATCGTTGCCGCTCGCCAAAATCGTTACCCAGTTTCGTTTATCCCAATATTACCACCCACTTCACAAATATCCTCCAGAGGACCTGCCAACCGCAACTTTTCCGCCTAGAACAAACAGCCATGGCGGCAGATCGCATGGCAAAGTCAGCGTCACCGACGGGGGAGCGGTCACCGGCTTCACAGGCTGGCCAAGGGAGCGGGCCTGGCCAGCAACAAAATGCGACGCATGCCACAGCAGCCAATACGGCAACCTCTGCCACACCTCCCGGCGCCAACGAGTCTCTGACACCCGCGGACATCGAGGCCATGCCCGAGGCTAAGTTCCTCTCGCAGGCCACGTCTGCACATGAAGCGCCGCCTCGTCCATCCCCACCAGTGGCCGCTCAAGCCTCTGCAAAGGCGCGTGTGGACAGACTCGCCGCTCGCCTTGAGAAAAAGGCAGCAATACGAGAGACTCAACAGCTCGAAGTGTATCTTTTAGAAGCAACAGGGACCATTGGGCATGTTACGTCCAACCCGTCACGAACACCCAGTCCCAAAAAGAGTCCCGAGTCGGCCAACCGAGACAGCATCGAGTCCAACGCTGAGTTCAACGCCGAGTCAAACACTGAGACCAGCACGCAGTCCAACACTCAGGCAAACCCGCAAAGACATCTACGGAAACGTCCACGGAGACGTGCACAGAGCGATGTTAACCCTCAAAGTGCTACCGGTGGCGATGTTCGTCCTACGCTGCGAATGGTCAAAAGCGACACCGAGGAATCCAGGGACACGTCTCCGGAGTCCAGTGCGCCATCTCCTTCCCACTCCGTCCATGGTGATAGTCCATCCGGTGTAAGTGGTGCGTCTAACGCGGCGCGTGCTGCCGATTCTTCCGGCATAAGGGGCGGTCGTCTCATGGGGCCAGGGCCCGACAACAGCACGAGTGACCCATGGTCGGGCGGCACACCAGCTGTGCACGGTCCCGTTGCCAGCTCATCCCGGCCTTCACCCCGACAGAATGCACCAGATCCCGCAGTAGCAGGTCCCTCAGGTGGCCACGAGATGGGCACCCAGACTGGCACCCAGGCTGGCACCCAGGCTGGCACCCAGGCTGGTCCTTCAAACGATCAAAACCTCGAGGAGCCGAACAGAAGCAGCAGTGGCGGGTCTGGACGAGTCTGGGATCCGCGACAGCCGCCTGACATGGCCGAACGGCTCGACGTTGCTCTGCAGCGACATGTTTAGCGTACCCGCCGGCAAAAACTCTGTGCTCTATTGCTCTGCAACAGAGAGAAGGACGCAGAGGGAGAGGAGCGCCGGCGTCGAAACTTATTCTGGCGCCGTCGACGCGTTGAACGAGGTGGAGATGGGGACGCGCAGCCCAACGCACAACAGGTTGAGCAAGAGATTGGACATGAACTTCAACCGCCCGGCATCGGACAGAACAAACCGGGCGATGGCCCTGTGGCGTAGCCGGTAAGATAGTGGCCGAGGCAAGCCACCTTTTTCGTTATGGCTGTATTCTCCTTGCAGTAGATATATCGTCCTGGTTGGTCCATAATGATGCAGTGAGGAAGAAAACCAAGACCGTTGTTAAATTGGGCTAGTCTCTCTAAGATAAAGCCCATGCTGCATGTCAAAATAGTACGTGCTACAACATTTGGTCTGAAGAATTCCACATAATCGCAGGTTCTGGCACCTGAGAACAAGTGGACGTGCTGTTTCAGAAGAAACCAAGTGCATCCTGTCTGCATTCTTCGTCCGTCCTAGGCAACCCTGGGCTACTCCTGTACTTCATTTGTGATGTTTCGCCTGTAAACCAGAGTCATCTTATAACGAAGACACTATTAGTCTCCCCGACACCGTATATCAGTGGGATATTTACTCTCACAAGTCCGATTGCATCCATTCAAAACGGCGAGAGGCATCACGAGGCCCTCTTTGCATATTGTACTCCCGTACTGTTTGCTGCACCTTTGTCTGTTGGACGACTGGCATCGGGCACCTCGTGCTTCTTATTGGCCAAGGCATGTCGTATGTCGATGCTTCCTAGACCGTCCAGCAGCTCTCGTTGCATTCGGCCCCCAACACAGCTCCCTTGCCTTTTCGTCCTCAGCCCTCAGATGGCGTCTTTCGTGAACATGCCCACATATTCCACGACGACGGTTCATGTCTGTCGTCTCCGGCTCGTTCAGCTCGTATATCAGAATCGGTTCCGGGCAGATTGCGACGCGAGATCGCTCTGTATCGCTCTGTCTGTTGTTCTCTGTTATCTGACAATATACCCTCGCTTGGCCCCCGATACGGCCCCCCAGGTTACAATTGTATAGACAGTTGGAAGTGCGTTGGCCGGGACGAAATGCGATGGCACATTTTCCTAAATAGCCCCGAAACCATGCACTGAGCGCGGCACGTCGTATGTTGGCTCTCCTCCGTCAATCCTCTTATTCTCGTCTCTGGCGCTTATCGAGATAAACTAATATATTCGGGAGGTCTAGGCCCGCGGGGCAAGTCTACGACGGATGTGGTATATGCATGCAACTTTGCCAGCTGCGCCCGGTCTGTTTGGTTCTCCAGCGTCAAGGCTGAGTTGGGTGCCAGCAAGGGGAAAGCGAGGCGGCGTGTACTCGTCCTGTCTGAGTAAAAGTAAAAATAAAAACAAGGCAACAAGGCGCGAAGAAGAAGAAGAAGACGAAGAAGAAAAAAGGGACGGGATCGTCGAGTCAAGGCAAAAGCAATATCCAACAGACAGGGAAAACGTACCGTTTGTGGAAATGGCTCGACCCCCCTTTATGAGCTGAAAATAAGCGAGAAAACACACGAGAGTGCAAACCGAGGGAGAGAAAGGATAGCGAGCTCGTCGACAGGCTGGCCTCTTCACCTTTACAGGACTGAAGAGGAAAAATGACAGATAGAAAAGACACAAGTACCCTGAAAGAAATCGGAAAATAAATGGTCACAAAAAGGACATACACAAGGATCGGTGGCTGGCTCTCTGGATCTCTGGCTCTCTCTGGCTTACGACTCCACAAGGCATTTACGAGATGCTGTCTCTGTCGTAACACAAACGCCTCTCTATCCCCTACTCTCTATCCCCTACGCTCTACTCTGCATGTCGTACGTCGTACATCGTACATCACTGCATACGTCCTCCGTATACCGTACGCCCTCGCGCCGTCCTCCTGGGTCCTGGGTCGTTTCTGTGTTCCCTCACTGTATTGTGTGTCTCCCATTCTCGTGCTCATCGTCCCAGCTTGTCGGGATCCGCATTCCGGCGTTCAGGCAGTCAGCCTCCCTTTCGGTCGCTTGGTTTCGTTTGCCTTGCTGGGCGGCCTTGGATTTCCAAGTCACGCAGGCCACCCAAAGCTAGGAAGTATGTTTTCTATTGTGACCAAACGCGACTGCACGCACCCTGTCGGCCAGCCAGCCTTCCGTGGTGAAATGGGGATGGGATCGTGAACGTGACTGGGCGTTTTGCATCTCACAATAGAGAAAAATGGCCCACCACCACACACACCCATAGTCTTCGGGTGTGCCACCCGGCGATCAGCTGGGGCCATTACTCCGTACTGTGATCAATGTTGGGGGACACGAGAGGAGATGACAGATTCGGGAGATTGGAAAAAGAAAGCATCTCTGCACACCGTCGCGTCGCACGTCGTACGCCCCCGTTTCATTTTTTATTCTTTTCTTTCCCTTTTGTTTCCTGGCACAAGAGACCCGAGTCTTTTCAAAATTGAAAAACGAATTCCCCCATCGGAATTTCTCTGATTCTCCGATTCTTTCTTCTCTGATCCGCGTCCGCATCGCCTGAAAGGGAAACCTGTCTGTTGGAACTAACGACGAGACCATCTGATGGGCCGTCGGCGATGCGATTTATCTTCGCTCGCTTCCTGAGAGCGGGTCCTCGCTGTTGGTGACAACAGCACGGCAAAGACGCAGAAACAACACATTCACATAGAAATGTAAGCGTGCCAAGTCCATCGAACAAGACGAAAAACAAATCGGCGAGGCGCTGTCTCACTGTTTCGTTGCGTTCACCACTTTTTCCCCCTTCCTTTCACTTCCTTATCGTTTCGTGTCGACAATTTACTGGTCGTCCTGTTTGCTTCCAACCGACTTGGCTGTCTTTCCTTTGTTCCTCGTCCGACGCCTTTTCTCTCGTTGCTCACACACCGGCCGCCGCCCTTGCGTTTTCAGCATCCCCTCTTCCTTGCATGCAGACGTTCTTTGTTGTTTCTGTTGGATATGACGCCGGCGTGGCCTGTAGCTGCTTCATGACCATCATCGCCATTGCCATTTGCCCCTCATACCGTTGGTCCATCTTCGCCATCTGTGCCTCGTCTCTGCTCTTCGCCGCCGTCCTCGTGCGCTCTCTCCAAAAATCCCATCGACTCTGCCTATATATCTTGACCAACAGCGTTATCAAATGGCCCTCGAAACAGGACCGGCGCCCATAGTCAAAACAGGGACGAACGGCGCACATTGTCTAGTCGAGCACGTTGTCTCATTCAATCCTGACAACCTGAAGATCGCTTCGTGCGTACGTCCACAGCCAATACACATTCTCCAACACGCTTGCTCTCTCGCTTCATTTTTCTCGACACCCATTGTGCAGAAAGATACCTTTTCTTCGTCGCGACTTTCTTACGCTTGCCAGCTCCCCGTGCATGAGCTAAACTCGCTTACACGGCTGTCCGTATCCACTTTCCCGCTGCCACGCCATGGCCTACGACGACGCACCCATCGCCGTCGACACCTCCCTCCACACCCGCACACCGCTTGCCTTTCGCCGCGCCGATGGCTCCCGCCGCGAGTTTTTGTTCGACGACCGCGCACACTCTTTGCCGCTCCCGGCCGCCAGCCTGTTTTGGAACCCCGAACACCACGCCGGCAACAGCAGCCACGGCAGACACAACCACGGCCATGGCCACGGCCACAGCCACAACCACATCCATGGTCACAGCTATAGCTATAGCCGCCGGCCGACCCCAGCGCCCCTACCCCGGGCCGTGTTGAGGCCGTTCCGTCGCGACAATGGCGAGCCCGCCGCGGACATTCGCTTTGTCCGAGAGACGCGGCAATCTGTGTGCCGTGACGGTGTCGACCGGAGCCGGTGTCGTGACTGTCGACGGCGGGTGACAGCAACGTCGATGTCGAAACAAGAGGCCAGCCTGGAGGCGCCGACGACACCACCACCATACCGCCGGTATATGCTGTCGCCCCAGCGTGTCTTTCGCGATCTCATCATGAGCGACGTGGCCGAGCCATTGCCGCCGAGCCTTCGCGATGCACTCCTCAATGCCTTCAACGCGACAGTCGAGCGGCAGCGGCTGCTGCACGCACAAAAATCACAAAAATCACAAAAACGGAAAGCGCAACCAAGCACACGAGCACCTGCCCCGCTGGACCGGCCGCTCCTTCCATCCCCGCCACCAGCGTCCACGGCGGCAACAGCGGACGACATAAACGTGGCAGGAGCGTCGGTCGCCCTTGCCGAGTTCCACTGCTTCCCGCGCCTGCCGTATGAGATACGCTGCATGATCTGGGAGCAGGCGCTGCCGTTCCGTGTGCTGCTCCGCGAAGACCTCGCGTCGACAACGTACCGCAGCATACGCCGTGTGTTCCGTCCCGCCAGCCACGTGCACACCATTGAGATGCTCTGGCAGTCGGACCTGTTTTATGTCTGCGTCGAGGCGCGGCGGGTCGTCGAGGCGGCCTTTGGGGGCGGCCGGTTCAGGTATGGTGCATCATCGCCAGCCGCTACCACAGCGGGTGCTGACGACGGCCCTCTGGCGCCCCTGGTGCGGTGCGTCACGACGCCCAGCCGGCTGCGCGCCGGCTGGGACGTGCTGTACTACCCGTGGCTGGGCGCCGAGGCCATCCGCGAGCACGCCAGTGTCGGCTTCGGCGGCGGCGGGCCGTGGACGCTGGCTCGGGAGGTGCAGCAGCAGCAGCAACAACATCACCATCAAGCCGCACATGGCTACCCCCTAGCCGGCACAAGCTCTGATATCCGAACATGGATGGCCAAGTACGACAGCCGACACCATACGACACCATCTTCACTGCCGGCTGGCACCACCACCGCGGACGCCGACACCACGCCCACCCTCACCTCCGTCCCCTACGGCTACTGGGCGAGCCAGCTGCGCTACATGCGCCTGCCCGTGTCGACCGTCGCCCTCGACGCCGCCTGGATCGACCGCGGCCATCCGGACACCATTGCCTGGGCCGCCGGTGTGGACCTGTCGCAAGACGAGGAGGACGGCCCAGACGACGACGACGACGATGACGCCGACGGCCGAGGGGACGGCCCGGTCGGGGAGCGGATGGCTGTCCCAACGTCCCTTCAGGTCGTGGTGGCCGACCTGCTCGTACCGGTGCGCATCGGCCTAGGCTCGTCCTACGGCGACGGCGCCCGCGGCGCTACGACACGTTCTCCTCCTACGAATACCAACGGCTGCACCCCGGCCCAACAGCACCTCCTGCGGCGGCACATTGCACCGCAGCCGTGGCAGGACGCCCGGAGCTTCCAGCGGGCGCTGGACCACGGTTCCCGGCCGCCGCTGTCGCCACTGTCGGCGTCGTCATCAACATCGTCGGCCTCGGAGATGACGACAACCCCGCTGTCCACCAACCTCAACGGCATGGACTTTTCCGTGCTCGTCGACCTCTACGACGACGCGCGCATTGCGGAACTGCTCTCCCTGCAAGGGGGCGCGGACGCCGAACCGGGCCCCGACAGCCACAGCGTCCTCAACAAGGCCGCCCTGCATCGGTGCATTGCGTGTACGCGGCGGGCCTGGGAGGCGCGAAGCGCCGGCGACAGAGACCGGCCGAATGGCGGAAGCGGCTGGACAGCCAAGTTTGGTGCGGTGCTGGGCGCGCACTTGCAGACGCTGTGCCGGCCGACCATTGTCTTTTCCATCGTCCTGTCGTTTGTCGACGAGGCGGAGGCGTAAAGAGACGATGTGTTTTTTTGGCGTTGCTCTATCAATCTACTGTATGTACTAGTATTGGTATTGACGTTCACTTTATAGGGCGTTTATCATGGTATTCTCGAATTTCATTTTCAAACATCGTGACATCCAGCTATCTCGTTCACTGTATGTTGCGTACATATTTATTTTATTTTTTATTTTATTTTTGTTTTGTTTTTATTATTGCTATTTTTAAAAAATACCGTAAAAGGAAATACGTATAGCAACCGAGTATTAAACGTCGTGATATCAATATCCTACCCTCCGACGTTTCTGTTTATGCGGCCCAACACACGTCCCCGGTGTATGCGAGGCTATACATCTGAAGCGGCTCCCAAGGCACGCCCTTGCTGCGGAGATGAGGTGTGGTCTCTAGTGGGGACGCTCACGACGGGACACGCACGCTCCACGCTCCCACTGCCCAAAACAACGCCCAGCGACGCCTATCGACACGAGGGCCACAAAGCGTGGAGCCTGGAGCGTGGCCATACGATGTACGATTACAGCAGGACAAGAGGACGTGCAAGAGAGGAAGGATTCTGCGATGGCTGGGGAACGTGAGGCGGGGGGCCATCGGCTGTGTCTCGGGGGGATTTATGGCGTGTGGGACGGCCAGAAGTGAAGCGAAACAGGGCGTGAAGAAAACAGGGCGGGGAGCGGAAAGTATTGATGGAGAGAAGACGGAGAGATGCGGAGGACGAAAAAGAGAGACTTGGGAAGAAAGGACGCAAGAAACGGAGATGCCAGCGGAGAAACAAGACGGGGGCAGATGCGGAAAGGAGAGTCGACGGAGGCGTGGGCGTGGAAAAAGAAAGTACGTCCGGCGATACACGACTGACACACGTCAACCAATGGCCCCAAAAGACGAAAAACAAAGGCAGAAAGTCTACAAAGTCAGTAAGGCCGTCCAAGCTACAGGGCCACGACCTCCCTTTGCATAGCAGTGAGCCCTGTCATACTTTGCAGTGAAGAAAAGATCGTCGAGGGGACGGTGACGACAGGACGTGTCACTTTTTTGTTCTGTCGACAGGGACGGCCTATTTCCTCTCTGGTTGGGATCGACGTTTCTGGCAGCCTTGGAGTGGCGGAAGCTGGCGACTGTTTGCCAAGGTCCTGTTTGCCAAGGTCTGAGTGGCCAAAATGCGAAGAGCTGGCCATACCAGAAAGACAACAAGAAAAAATGGGAGGGTTCACTTTCCTGGTTCACTTTCCAGAGAAGTCCCGAGACATTGGGAGAACGGCCGGGGCAAGTCGGCGATGGCCATGTAGAATATCGCCCCAACGTGTACTTTGTACATGTACGCTTCTCAAAGGGTTTGAATCAGATCTTACCGTTTGGGGACGTGATCGTCGTTGAATTTGGAATTATAAAAGTGCCAGTCTGGCCGAAGGGCGATGGATGATGGGCAATTGCGCGTTTGCGAACGGGCTAGGAGAGATGGAGAGACGAGAGCGTGTATACGAAGCCAAAGACAGCAATAGGAAAACTAGATCGACAAGGCTAGCCAGCAATTGTCGGGCTGTGGCCAGCTGTGTGACGCTTTGACGTCTGCAGGCTCACAGAGGGGACACCTAAAGGGCCCACAGGTGCTGAGCGTACCCGTGACAGGCACTGGACCGGCTCACGGCTCTTCGCGAAATACCCAGACGTCGATCATTGTGGTCTGTCGATTCAAAGGCGACTATCAAAAAGGATGACAAGTAGGCCAACGGTCTGGAGGGTGGATTTTATTGCAACTGCTGGGAATCTCCTGGGTGATCGACGACCACGCCATGCCCAAAAGCCTCGCGTGCAGACGTTTCTTTTTTCTGTTCCCCTGGGACGGTCGGATCCTCACGCCTCTCTAGCCACGTTTGTCTTTTGTATCCTCTTTTTCGAGGTGGACGCCCAAGACCATCATTGCGCTTTAGGTTGCATTGCGCGCTCGTTTTACGACTTGTCAATTCTTTCCTTTTCTTTCTTTAATTTTTTCCTCTTCTTCTTCTTCTCTCCTTCTCCTTCTTCGCCGTCCACTTCACACACGACGGACAACCCTGACGTCCAAGCTGCGTCGAGATGATGGACATGGGAAATGGCCACAATGGGTAAAGCTAAACAAAGCATGTGCGAGCCGGGATCCCGTCGATCACCAGGGCCAAAGGGCAGAACGAAGAGGAGGGTGCTACATGTATGTACAGGCGTTGCCGGCAGGGACTGCGGGAGAGTGCCAGAGGGCCCTGGCTTTTTGTGCTGAGTCGATGCATGGATGGTGGTGGGGGAGAACCAAGATGACGGGCTGCACAAGTCTGGATATTGGGTGAATAAAACGAAGAATAAGCATAAGTATGCAAGGATGTGCTGAAGAGCTGGATAAAACGAACAAGAATCGCAGAAGTTCGACACGGAGTACGTCGCCACCAAACGGTATGCTCTCCTGGACATTTTGTGCGTTGAGGTACCATGGACTGCATCTTGCCGAATCGCTCATGATATGTGTCCCATGGCGGAGCACATATTTTACGGGTACAATGATCCCTCGATGCGATACGATGCCGGCTTGTTCCATACGAGAGGACCACGACATATGTCGTTTACAAGAAACCTATGAAATTGTCTCACACATCTCATGATCCAACGGCAGCGTCGAGCCCTTGGGTGGGATGGGAGGAGGAGAGGGGATGGAAGACCGAAAAAAGAAGAAAAAGAAAAGAAACAGCATGGCGGACAAGACTAGCGAGACAGAAAAAAAGACACGAGACGAACTGAAGATGATCATCACCACGTTTGTCAACAAATGTCGTCGTTGATGACGGCAAACGGTCGAGGCAAGCTGAATCCCGAGGACAAGAACGGGCATCAGATTCCTCTACAACTGTCATTCTGTCCCCTGGTGACTTGTGATCGTCATCGGCGTTGCTGGTCTTGGGGTCAACATGCGCTGCGTGGAGATGTGATGTGACGATGGACACGAGGTTGGGACAGGCGAGGGATGTGCAATTTGGCGAGGAACGAGAGGAGCAAATAGAAACTGCCAAAAACAAGTAAATGAAGAAAAAGAGAGACGTGAACGGATTTGCATGGATTTGCATGCTTTTGCCGCATGTCTTCCGCACGTCTTTCAACATCTGTCCTGATTACGATGATTATGAGTACGCTCATAACGCAGTCATGCACGATGGCCTCTGTGCCTCGTTGCAGTCGGGCGAGCCAAGCTATTGGACCCGACGCTGCCGCGAGCCGGCCAGATTCTCGGGCATTTGCTCAACATTGCGAGAAAAGAATGGCCCGTCTGTTGCACGGTGACGGATCCGAGACTCGGCCGTTGTGACAGGTGACGAACATGAAGCACGAAGGAAGCACAGACAAGAAACAAAATGACAAAGAGCACCACTGAGATGACCTGAAACGGATGCTCTCATGAGGGTGATGTCGGAAGAACGAGCTCAACTGGGTCACCGCGACACGCGAGAGACGTTGGGAATAGACCATCTCCTCCACGTTGCTCTGGGACCACGTTGGCCCTTGCGTCCTTCAGCTTGTACATATGAATTTTGGGGGAACAGCTCAGGCGCGAATACACCAGAACAGAGCCCACCTCTCGCTCGATGTACGCAGACACACAAATACGCATATGCATGCACACTGGGCTCGGTTTCTGGCACGTCCACAAACATGCTTGCAGTGCATCCCGAAGCGCGTACACCTCCCAGCTGAGTGGTTAACGACGTGCGGATTTCCCGGTCGCTGTTTTCTGGTTGCTGCTTTTCTTGTTTCCTCGTATCCTGGCCTTCTGCTTGTCTGGCGCCCGATCTCCATGATTTTCTGGTTATCCGCAAATTTGTCTTGCCTGCCTGTCTGCTTAGCCTCTGCCTCTACATTCGTAGAGATGAGCTGATTTGTAACCGGTTTTAAAAAATGTCGACAGCAGCCCAAAGCAACGCCCAGCGGACCAGAGACCAGCCGGCGACGTTGGAGATGATCGCAAAGGTCATACGATAGGTACCTGCGTACCTGCGTACTGCGCACCGCGTACCTGCGTTCCTACAACCGCCAACCCTGCCGTCTGCACGACCCTGATGTACGCCCCGATGTGCGTCCCTTGGTCTTTGGACTGGGGATCTTGGTTTTGCTGGCCTGGCAAGACAAACATCCTGTAGCGTTGAAGCGCTCTTTCAAATCCCTATGCACCTGCTGCAGCTGCAAGACATTGCTCAAAATCAACAAGCAACCCCCTTGCATAAGGGGGGGTGTAAATGCCGATGATCATCTAATTGCGCCCTTCAACGATATCAGCAGAAAAACGCTGCCCACCTGTTTTCTGATCCGTTGCTCCCTTGCACGGCCACACGGTCTGTCGTTGTAGTGAATACGGACGACGGTCAACAAACGCGTGGGCGCACAAACCATGTTTCATGCATGCTGTGCTGTGTAGTACGCCTCTGGGCACTGGGCGCTGGATGCTGTCCAGGACAGAGACTCGTACAGAACATACACGAGACCTCGTCCCACCTTTGTCTTTTTTCCTAAAATAGGGCCGGTGGCATCCTTGCTTCGCCGGCGAAACGTCCTTCAACGCAGGACCCGTGATACATGAAAAGGCGTAGTCTTGGGAACGTGGGCACGGGCACAAATGTGTTTTCGCCGAGCGAATCCTGCTGTGTAGAGTCGTACCTGTCTTGGGAGAGACATAAGACATATTTGTAGCACAACTGGACAGACGAGGCACGCCCAAAACAGGGGAGACACGGCTTGACTCGAATCCGGATGTCGTGAGGTTCACAAGGCCCCCAAGACAGAAAGGCACAGCCAGTTGCTATTTTTCGTTCCTCAGGAGCCCGAGGCAATGGGACGACAACGTGTGTCTTGTGGGCGTTCGGAGAATTACCTTGGCAGACGTGAGGAGCAGGCCATTGTCCCAGGAGATACATGTATCTGACAGAGTCGCCAGTGGATGGTGCAGAATAGGGAGAGGGACAGAAAACAAAACACAAACTATAAAAAAGAGGGCACGTTGTACTGTGTACTCTACTTCTGGTGATAGTTGCGTGTTGGCATCGTTCAGTACGGAAGTACCACCTGACGAGAAGGTAAAAAAGAAGATGAAAACGGGAATCGATATACTTGAAGACCAGTATGACCGATGGTGCGGGCATTTATCGACAAATCGTGTGTACAAAGTAATTTGTATGTCCGGCCAAGGGACCGGAGTGGACAAAAGTCTACGGCGAAGCATATCCAGGCTTCTTGGATTTCATTAAACAAAAGAGCCTCCCGACGAGTAGGTGCCGCGCATGGAGTGACGAATAGGGGTCCTCTCCGGCGGCCCACAGTATGGCCTGGCCTGAGCCTCTTTGTGCCTCGACTTTTTGCCTTTTCGGGGGCCTGACTGGGGGGTAGAGCTGGAGACGGCAAGAGGTGCCAGGGGGCTGGTAATATTGGGGGCCAGGGGCAGAGAGCACCACACAGGCCAAGTGGCCCACACAAGGGACACCGACTGCGACGATAAACGAACCATGAAAGCACAGGGCACTGGTTTGCTTGGGTACATGCTTCTAGCAAGCGTCACCTTACGAGCTATTTCGTGTTCAGAATGGAGAGACAAAAAGAAAGAAACGGGGCGGGGGATCTTCATACAAACCGGGGCGTTTCGGGAAGCACAGTTCAAGACGGTGTGCTGCGTCTTTCCTTTCTCTTTTTGGGAAAGAAGATGCGCATGGACGGGTGAGAGTGAGGATGGGACTTTTGTGAAGAATCGAGCTCCCATGGTTGTTTGCACGGTTCAGCCGTCCCGGACCAGAACGTGTCGCCAAATCCTTCAGTCTTTGAATCCCTGCACACTCGTTTTGTTCTCGTTTTTTGATCTTGCTTATGCCCTGTCCCATGCGACGTTTCTCCGTGGCTTGAACCGAGAGGAGCAGGGGCAAGGTTCTGAATTCGGATTTGGAACAGACTGGGGTAAACCGTAAAACGACAAGCCGAAACAAAAAGAAAAGAAGAAAACACGGACTCGACATACGGGTGACGATGCATCAAATGGGATGAGACACTGCAGGAAGAGCTTTATTCTGCTCCAACTTTCCTTTGATATACGATGTACTGATTCGGACTGCAGATGCCGGTCAGAAGGTGTCGTATCATACCACGACCAAAAGCGTCCCGCTGCCCCATAAAGCTCTGAACGGGGGGCGTGGATTGCTCCGTGCGTCCAATATACCCCGTACACCTCACATATATGTGGTATTGAACGAAACGCCGAGCGACGACCGTGATGTGCCTGATTCGTACGAAGTAGTCGGCAGCATTTTGAGATGAGAGGCGGGCAAGCTGTCTGTGCGAGTTTGGGTTCTTCGTGCTGCCCTGTTTGTGACATAAAGGGCTTCGAATGTCCGCACCTGCGTAGATATCTCTGGAGATGCTTTCGCTGCGCTCTGCCCTGCATGGCACAGTGACACATGTTACCAGGGGGAAAAGAAAAAAAAAAAGAAAAAAAAAGAAAAAAAAAAGAAAAAAAAAGAAAAAAAAAGAAGAAAAAAAAAAGTGAAAAAAGGGGGCAAAGCACACTTCACTGCTCGTGGTTCGACCTATGCCGGCGCAAAATGATACTGTATCCTGTGCAAAGCCGATGACATGCAGGTTCGCAAAAGGGTAAAGTGCCAAAAAGGTGACGGGTAGTTGTGGCGCTACGACAGTATTGGCACAAAAAAGGATGGAGTCCAGCGCGCCGGCTCTGTATTTTAAGGTCGTATTTTTACTTGATAGGCGCGACGTTGACTGCGTGCATATGTTCGGCGTGGCAGGAGCGAGTGGAGACGTGACTGACGCGGAGCCAGGAAAGGGACGAGCCTTCAGGGTCGTTTGGGGAAGGAAGGATAGCGGAAAGGTGAAAAGCCATGGGAAGGAGGCAAAAACACGTTCTTTGTGGCTCTTTCCTTTACATCTACCATGTATATAGGGGCGTGTGGGAGCAATTTATCACACACACGGCAGGAAGAAGAGCAATATCAGGGAGAAGGAGCGACCCCGGCGAAGAGGCACACCGCGTCACCTGAAAAAGTATGTCGCAGGAAACGGAGCATGGCAGAATGGGACCGTGCCCTGGCTGCTGCCGTTTTGGCCCTTTCGGTCTGGGCTGACATGCCGGGGAGGCCAAAACACGTGCAGCCGGCAGGTTGGTTGGCTATTGGGTTGCAGTCAATTAATAAAGTGTAAATGGACGCTGCCATAAGCCGAGCAGCTATTCGTGCCATATGGGGGAGGCACGGCTAACAGGATATTGTCTCTGTGACGCAATTATGTAGCATGGCATAAGATACATCTGAAAGTTGTGCAAAGAGGGTATAACGAGCCTCATTACTTAAGTTAAGACGGTAATAGATGTGCAGACATGCATTTTACACGTTGAGAAACAAAACGACAGAAAACATGGTCACTGAGCGGACGACCACGCAAGGAAAAAGAAAGCAAATATTGGAAACGGACACCGCCATGCGATAAGGCGGGCGCCAGACTTGGTCGTGGAAATTGAAAGGTCTCACTATCTTCGTCGGCGGGGCCCCGTTCGATCAGAGGAGAGGCGCCGCTCTTCGTCCCGTCTTCCTTTGAATCGGACGAATGCACCGTGGGCACGCTGTAGCTTGGTGTTGGTCGAGGTTCATCGTAATTCCAGCAAGGACATAAGGGATTGGGACGGATGGCTTTGCTTGGCCGGCTTGGCCGCAGATGCGACGTCAAAGCGACCGACATGAACGGTTCGTCCGGCTATGCAAGGGACAAAAGAAGAGAGGGGAACCAGCGGTTGAATTTTGATACGAAATGACAGATGCCTGATCGGACGGGGACGTTTGACAACGGAGGGGACTGAACAAGGCGAGTCGGGTGCTGCCAATCAATTTCTATCCAAACCGCTCTCCAAACCAGCTTCTTGTTATGAGCCCATAACGATCGCGTGGTGCTTCTTGTCTTAGTAGGCGCTCAGGGACCGCAAGACGAACTATCTATACAATCGATGTGGTATTTCGTAGTCGACACCAGGAATACAAAGTCCACAAGAAGACATCTGAGGGTACGCCATCCGGACCTGACATCCAGAGACCACGCGCGATATCCAGGCATGTCTCCTTGCGTCTGGGTGTCCGCCATGTAATTAATATGCGGCGGGTTTCAGCTGAAGTTCAGCTACAGACTAAACTGGCACACAGAACATGCAGGAACGCCCAATTCTAGCACATGGCCTAATATTGCAGGGCCGGTCGTCACACGCCTCCAATACGTTTGACAAGAAGAGCACACAGGAGGGATATATTGACGACACCCTTGTCCTGAACGAGGACGCGAGGAGGCATCCAGCTGCAGTAGTCTGTCTCTGTCGTCTGCAACCATCGAAATTGCAACCCACAAGCTGTATATTACTCCCCCATAACGATGTGCGATGTATTGTATATCCATACTAAGTATATACAAATAAAAGAGAGCCTGGGCGACTGTTTTGAGTTGTGGGCCACAGAGCGTGAAGTTCATGTTGGTTTTCTTGTACGTTGGTGATTGTGACCAAAACGAAGAAAGGTGAGGGGCCAGAGAGACGTACATGATATTGGTATTACGAGTACCGGACGCCGGTGGTCCTGTTCATACCGCGCATCGTACGATTGCTGTGCGGAAGAGGCTCGTCTGCTTGCTTGCTATTCCGTGCGGGCGAAACCGGACATCCAATACTTCCGTATATCATGGCGTTTTTGTGGATGCGTGCTCGCTTGCAAGGCGCCTTGCACCGGCGACCTCTCCCAGTATTGTGGTCTTGTCCAACGCCGCGCTGTTGGTGTTGCTTTCCCTCCTTTCAGACCACCCAGGTGTCCAACAGACGTACCAAGTCTTACGCCGATACCAAGTTGAGAACAGAATTTCCCAGCCTGTCTCTTTCATAGAGCCATCTGCTACCAAGGACATCTTGTCACCCAGCGTGACGAGCTCTTGAGCCCGATACATTTGGTTATTTGACTTGGTGGTCAGTTACAAGGTCGGCCCGGTTTCTACAATTTGTCTTGTCGTCACTCGTTGTCATTTCGATCGACCTGGTCTGCAGCAGAATATGTCTCCAATGCATGTATGTCGTCGAGTGGAAAAGCCGCCGCGATTTCGCGTCCGACTGATGTCGACCCTCTCTCAGCTCAGCTCAGCACACACATACCGCACTCACATCCCTGCACTCGCAGCGATACACTGTCGATCGACGCACAAATGTCAGCTTTTGGCGCCTGGGGTTCTCCGTCTTTCGGTGAGCACTCTGTTAGCTACGGCTCTGCTGCGATTGGCTCCGTTGTCGACACGAGTCCAGAAGGCGTGCTTTTGTGCGTCTTGCGCAGATTTGGTGTTCGCACGATGAAAGGCGACATACCGTACCGACAGACGTATACTGTATGTTTTACATGTTCTCCCTCCTCGCCCATTCTCGTGCCCGGTCTCCCTCCCTTCGTCTGATCTATCGTGTCCACACCTGGCCCGCTTCCGCTGAGGGTGAAATCGGAGGTCTTGGCTTTCCCACTGGCACTGGGGTCTTCCATTTTGAAATACTTGAGGATGCCCAGATGACCGCTGTAATATTGTATCTTTAGCGCATTCAGGGCGCCAGTACAAGATGCGCCGTATCTTTTTTTTTTCTTTTTTTTTTAAAAAAAAAAAATCGGCAGGCACGCTCAATCACGCACAAAGGAACAAAGGCAGGGAAAATATGCACAAAATTTGTCATAGTTGAGATACATTTCCCGGCCTGGAGCTAAGAACCCCTCCACTACGAGCGCAACGGCAGCAGGTCTTTAGAAGTAACGTATGAACGTGTCAAGCATGCGGTGTGCTTGCATAGCGCCCCCCTTCGGCTTGCCTTGTCTGTCCGTCTAGGGCAATTTAGGGCCTTAAGTGCACGCTTAGGGTGGTGTTAGAGGGATTTTAGGGCCGCGACGGTGCCAGATTTAGGCGTAGTTTCTTGGGGTTTCCAGGCGCGGACGGCCGTTCCGCGCGGTTGCAGCAGTTGCATTGCCATCAGCAGTGAATAGAGGGGGCGCAGCACAGTTCCATCCTCCGACCGCAAATGATACCAAAAGGAAAGACGAAGCGAGGAAGACAGGCACACAAGACAGGCTCGATCACACTGCTAAAAGACATGGTCTTGACCGAACCCGTGTGACGGTGCGACTTGACGACCATAAAATAGCTGCGTCAAGACATTGACAAAACACAAGAGGGTAACATTGCCCACCCAGCGGTTCGGTGCGCTACCAAATCGCTCCCACAATCGTGTCGATGGCCGAATTATGAGTACGAAGTAAGATGCATAGGAGACAGTCCGTATTGTCGTGGATGGTTGTCAAAGTCAGACGGATCTCTCAGTGGTCACCTTCACTGCAACGTCAATTTAATTAATTGCAAAATAAAGCCGCTAAAACACAGCCTGCAGTGGAAACAACGTGCCTTCTGGCATTCTGGCACGCATGTGCTGCACCTTTCGGTTTATTTTCCGCTTTGCCACGCGGCAATCAATGTGAGTAAGGACTCCCGCTCTTAGCAGCCCTCGCCCTCGCGCCCAATGCGGCCAAAGTAAGTACTTTGTAAATCGTACTGCACGCGTATCGTTCATTTGCAGCGAACGCCCACGAAGCACCGTTTCGCATGCCCACGGCCACGGCATCTGCTCATTTCTATGCACGAGCATGACAGCAGGATTCCGTTGCGCTATGACGCGCGGCGTTGCCATTGTCTTTCCATAAGGACACGATATGTCGAATGGTTGCACACCGCCAGTACTTTCTTTTGCATTATGACCTGCGACTCGTGCTAAAAAGGGGCCGACAGACGATGGTAGCAGGCAGTACCGATGCCATTCAATCACGTGGCAGCCCATTATGCACATTCTGGTGGTGGTTGCCGGTTTTTTCATAGACGTAATAAATGGCACACAATACCGGAGCGATGTGGGTATTTCCTGCTGGGCCCTTCCCTTTTCAGGCTTGCCCATCTTATCCCATGCGCCGCGGCACAGGACCCTCTTTTTACCGAGTCGATCGCTCGCTATTCGCAGGGCCACCCTCCTGTTCTTTCAGGCCATTCAGGCCCCATTCTCCCATTCTCCCCTCCTTCGCGGCACTGCACCCCCTTTCCATTTCTTGGTTCCCTGTCGGAGGCAAAGGCGAGCGCAAAAAACGTGCTGGCCCTCCATCTCTACAAAGTAGCGGCCGGCTGGTCCCACTTTTCTCCCCTCGGGTCCCCTCCTTCCTCCTTCTCATTCGCATTCACCACTGGCTCTTGCGTTTGTGGGTTGTTTGCCATGCTGTCCGGGGCTAGGCCGCTCCGTTTTGCACGTTGCGCCTGCCGTCCTCTGTATAAACCCCCATGCAGCCAATGGAGCCATTGGGCCATTGTGTATTATGTCGTAAATGCATCTGACTGTCCTCACAGGTACCGTCTGAACCTCGTGCCCCAATGCAACTCCTGCATAAGGCACGTACGATGCAATGTCCTCTCCCACATGCGCGTCGGCCGTCGAGGATCGCCTTTTCTCGTCATTTCTATGGTGCTGCCCGATCCATTGTTGCATGCGCGCTCCCATGCGCTTTTCCATTGACCTTTGTACACTTTGCGGCCCCATTCCGAACGCAAGAACCGACAACTGCAGGTCCGACAGGGAAACATAAGCTGCGAGGACCCATTGCTGGCCGACTGTGAACAATTCCTCGATTGCATCGTTTGTTGCACCTGCTGAGTACATTGGCCCTGGCCAGACCAGTCCCCATTGCCCATTGCCCTTTGCCCTCGTCCATCGCTCTTTCCCCCTCCTCGCTCGATGCTGGAAATCTCCACCCTAAGGACACCGCACACCACACGCCCCCCCTCCCCTGCCAAAAAAAACACGCCCACGCCCATGCCCACGCCCACCCACCCTTCACGTTCTTGCCTGGTCTGCCATGCGCTGCGTCCGTGGGCCGAATGGTCTGCTAGATTAACTTCCCTCCTTTCCCTTTTGCTCTTTCGCTCCTGCTGAGTTGGGGTATTGTGCTATTGCAACTGCCTCTTGTCCTTGTGCTTGCTACTTCCCATCGCCTGGACTCGCACCTTCTCCCAGTACTTCGTAGTCCTCGTCTTTCTTTATTCTTCCATTCTTTTCAAAACCCAGTCCCGTTCTGGTCGCTCTCAGCCCTCTTCTCCATTGTCCATCCAGTCCTCTCAATACTTTCCTGTGACTGGGCTGACCATCCTCGGCCTGCTTTATTCTTTATTATCGACTCCAGCTCTCTGGTTTCTTCTCTTTTCCCTCTCCCCCCTCCTTTTTCTCGACCTCACTCTCATCCTGTTTCTTTTCTACCCTCCTCTCTTCCCTCCTTTCTTCCCACTCCTTTTGCTTGCGTTCTCTCTTCTTCCGCATTGCGTCCAACATCTATTTTCTTCTTTCGCACTCGGCTCTCTCTCATTGCATCTCGTCGAGTGCCTACACCGTCCACCGCCGCCGTCTGGGCCCCGTCTCGTCTCTCGTTGGATCGGATCGAACCCCGATCTCGCTTCGCCGTATCTGACAGCAATCCGCCCCTCGCGATCCTCCTGCGCCTCGTGGTTCTACATATCGGCAACCTATCGCGACCTGGCACAAAATTTTCCAAAAGTCCTTTTGCATTCTGCTTCTCCTTGATTTCCCATCCGAGACTCGACCCATTGGACACGGCCCCCTGCCTGTCTGCTTGTGACATTGTGCGCGCTGTGTTTTCGACACACTGCATCGACACGCTCACACACGCCCCCTTCTCTGGCAGTTCGACTTGGCCCAAACCTAAGCGTTCTAAGCGAATCGCTCCTCCAGTGTCCTTGCTGTTGCTTCGTATTCCTTGTGTTACCGCTACCCACCGCGTGTGCTTGTGAAAAAAAGACTGCCGAGACGCAGAGACAACGGGAAGAAAGTGGACTGGAGGTGGACTCGGTAACCGAAAATTCGACGGGACAAAAAAAAACGACATATCGAGGTATGTTGCACCGCGCCTAAAGCGTGCTTCTTTCACCTCACCTGCCACTTTCAATCGATCTTCTCTTTTCTATATCGTCCAGGCACCATCCATCTTTGTGCCTTCCCGCTTACCACCTGTGACAGCCAAGTTCCCGACCTCGTCTTCAAACAACGGCAGTCGTAAGAAAGACCAGGACGCTCCCCACCTGCGACTCGTTGCTTGCCACGATCGCCACGCCACCTCGACTCCCCAAACGATATGGAGCAGCCAGCAGTTGCTACTCAGAAGCCGCCTGCTGGTCTTGCCGGCGTTCTCAACTCTCCCGACGCCAACCGGGACTCGGCATACTATTCCATTGCGGATGCTTCGAGCAAACGTTTGTCTTTCCCTTTGCACCGTCCTCGCCGAGCCCAGCCTTGTTTCTTTTCTGCCCTCCCTTCCGCCTCATTTCGCAATCGCCCTTGCCATTGTCTGCCCCCTTTTGGTGTTGAGGGGCTTCCACGCGCTAACTTGGAGCCTTTTCTTTGTTTTCTTTAGACACATCTGCAGCGTCCTATGCTGGCATGAGCTCCGCTGGTCCCTCTTCAACATCTTCGGCCGCATCACACCCGCTCCGTGCAGCCTCCGCCGGCATGGATAAGACCCCTTCCCCGACGGCTGCCGCCCACCTCCTGCCCCAGCCTCTGCTCTCGCCGTCGACAAGCAGCATGAGTGTGGCCTCCATCGTCTCGCCGACCACGCCCAGCAGTGGCGACCTGCGCCGCCTGACCATTGACCGCCCGCAGTCCCTCGACTCGGCGCCCAACAGCGCTTCGCTCACAGCCGCCGTCGAGTACGACCACATGGCCCGCCGCGAGAGCTTCGACAGCCGCATCAACCAGGGCATCGGCGAACTGCGCCTCGGCGGCAACTCCCCCTATGCCACCCACAACCACTCGACCACATCCGTCCACACCAACCACAACAGCTTCCAGGCCCAGCAGCGCCAGCCGCGCACCGGGCTCGACAGCCTGTCTGTGCACCGCATCTCCAATGGCTACCAGCCGAGCGCGGAGCGCAACCCGGACATCCAGAACAAGGCCGTGCGCACAGCGCCCGCCATCACAGGACCGGCCATCAGCCAGATTGCGCGCGCCGCCGAGCCCACCAAGGGCCAGGCATGGGCGTTCCCCGAAGAGGAGATCCAGCGCCTGCCGTCGGCCGCCAGCCAGTCCTTTGTCGATTCGCGCCGCAGCAGTGTCGCGGACTCGTTGGCGAGCAGCCAGTTCACCACCGAATCGCGCCTGCCCAATGGCCAGCGGCGCTTTGACGACCAGGCGTCCAGCCGCCTCGGCCCCCACGACGGGCCCAGCGACAGCATCGACTACCACCAGAGCCAACGCCTGTCGGGCGCCTCCGGCGAGTACCCGACCACACACCACCACGCCCTGCAGCACAAGCAGATCGACGACCTCCAGGCCGAGACGGGAAGCCTGCACGCCGGCTCGCAGCCTTATAGCAGAACGCCCGAGCTGCGCATCAGCCACAAGCTCGCTGAACGGAAACGCCGTACTGAGATGAAGGAGCTGTTCGAGCAGCTGCGGGACCTGATGCCGCAAGAACGGGGATCCAAGGCGTCCAAGTGGGAAATTCTCACCAAGGCCATCACCGAGCACCAGCGCCTGCAGGAGACGGTCCGCTCCGCCACGCTGCACCAGTCGGCCGTCGCCAACGACATCGCCGCCATGAAGAACGAGATGCACGCGCTGCGCATGGAGAACCAGCAGCTGCGCGCCGACATGGCCGCCATGCAAGCCAACGGCGGCGGTGGTGCCCCGAATGGCCAGGCGCCATCGGGCCTGTCGGACCCCTATGCCCGCGGCCCCGGCCGCGACAACGGCCAGCAGCTGCCTCCTCTTCGGTCCCTAAGCAGCGGGCTTCCGCCACCAACGACGACCCAGGCGCCACCCCCGGAGTCCATGACGGGCGTTCAGTACGACCAATCCAGAGTCAACGGATTCCGCCCCCAGATTGACCGGTTCTAAGCATCGGCGCTTGTGACCATTGCTGCGGCTGTCTCCCTTTTTTTTTTTTTCCTTTCACGGTATGGTATACCCTTGGCCTGGGTCCCTGAGTTTCGGTGGGGTGGCGGCTTCTCCTCCCCAAGGGACGACGCATTCCGTTCGGTTCTTTTTGCTTTTGTATCACCATTGGCGTTGCGAGTGCTTTATCACATCAGTCTCTCGTCTTCGGATGGGTTGACTATAAAACATGTATCGTTTCTGTCTGACGTTCTCCTTCACGTCATTTTCTTCGTGATCTTCTTCTGACAGGTGTGGCTATCTTCCTTTTTTTTTCATTTGCTCAACATGGCGTTGCCCAGTCTTTGTTTTTAACTTCATTCCTGTATTCCTGTATTCCTGTACTTTCACACGCCGGTCAGGATGACCGCCTGGGCCTATTCTTCTTCCTGTTTCTTCAAAGTACCCCTTCTGGCCTGTCTGTGTCTCTTGTCTCTTGACGAGCACGGCCCTGCCGGTTTTCTCGTGTATTGTGCCACTGTTTCTTCTATTCCCTCCATTTCTTTTCTTTGTTTTCCCTCCTATTCTCTCCTATTCTTGTGCCATTGTCGTCTTTTCTATAGTGTCCACGGAACACCACATGTATTTCATTGTGTACCCTGCGGCGGCCCAGTGGCGCGCATGGTGTATTGTTGTATATCTGAGGGATGGAAAGGGAACGGCATTCCCAATTCGGGGCTGGGCACCCCTAGGGAAGAAGATCACAAAAAGATACCACGCGATTTATAAGAATAAAGCCCATCTTATACAGTTTTCGAAGAAGGTTCTACTCATTATGCTTTGTTTACATGTGACTATGACGTTGTGCGACGAAGCCATAATGTGCCGAGCTGTGAACTTGAAAAGCCAGCTATGAGCATCTTCGTAACGTAGTTGGTCTCTGTTTACGACTGCTTCAGCGGTCAATGTCGAATCAAAGTTTTTTTCGAAGTGCTCTTTCGACGCCAGTAAAAGACGGACACGATGCCTTTTGGCGCTGAAATAGCGGCGATGCTGACTGAGGACAGGGCAGCGTTAGCGTTGTCAATGAAACCGTCCACTAGCCGTCCCAGGCCAAATGCTGCTATTTTTACGCTGCCATGCGCCAGGCTACGTAGCCCTATTCCATCCACTACACATCACAGGCCAGTCGACGCGACTTCATATACGACGACCGACGATCGCGTCCTGCCCCAACTCCCGCGACTCGGCCGCATTGCCACTGTCTTTACTGTCGCTCGTTATCTCATCAACTCCATCGATTCGATTTGCTCGTTCGCGACCGCTGCCCACCTTTTCCGCAAGGACCACGCCGTGACGACGGACCACAACAGGAGGACGAATCACTTCCCTCGAGAATGCGGCCGCTTGTCCTGCCTCGGATCGATTTGCACGTTTCTATTCCTTTGGCGGTCTAGGGTCGATACCCCGAACGGCGTTGTTCTCCATCGACACTTTTGCCTTCCTTCCCGCGGGGCCTGTCCCCCACCTCTCTCCTTGACTTTGCCTCTCATTTCCTCCACATGCTCTTCCGTCCACGGCGGCTGCGCCATCGGTTGCGCAAATACCAGCGGCCTGTCCTCTGGACGCTGCTCGTCCTCTTCCTTCTCGATGCCTGGCGTATTCTGCGCAGCCGGGCCCCGACAATACGATCGCCCTTGGCCGTAGACACGGACACGACCAAGAAACCGTCCGTCTTTATCGTGTCCGTGCACCGCAACACGGAGCCCATCTTGCGGTCCGCGTGGATCGAGAGCCTGGTCCGGCTGGTCGACCACCTCGGCCACGACAACGTCTACGTGTCGGCCGTCGAGTCCGGCTCCCAAGACAACACCAAGGACGCCCTCGTGGCGCTCAAGGACCAGCTGGCCGCGCGCGGCGTCGCCCACACCATTGAGCTCGGCACCACCGTCTGGGAGCAGCTCGACGAGCTGGATGCGTGGCCCGACCCGGACACGCCCGCCGCCGAGCGGCCGGGCTGGATCTGGGACAGCCAGGAGAAGCATTTTGCGCTCCGGCGGATCCCCTATTTGGCAAACGTGCGCAACCAGGCGATGGCGCCGCTGCTGGCCGAGGCCGCCCAACGCAGCGGCGGCGGACGCCATGGGCACGGCCAAAGCCAAGGGCGGCGGTTCGACCGCGTGCTCTGGATCAACGACGTGGCGTTTGACACGCAGGACGCCATGACGCTCCTCGCCACCCGGGGCGGCCACTACGCCGCCGCGTGCGCCATGGATTTCAAAGAGTACCCCTTGTACTACGACACCTTTGCGCTGCGGGACGCCGACGGCGACAAGGCCGTGTCGCCGCGCTGGCCGTGGTTCCGGTCCAGCCAGGCACGCGCCGACGTGCGCGCCGGCCGTCCCGTGCGCGTGCAGTCCTGCTGGAACGGCATGGTCGCCTTTGACGCGCAGCCGTTTTACGACACGACCGCTGGTGGTGGCGGCGGCGGCGGCGACACCACCCACACCACCTCCCACACGCCCCACACGCCCCACACGCCCGTGCCGCTCCGCTTCCGCGGCGTCGACGACAGCCTCGCCGAGTTCCACCTCGAGGGCAGCGAGTGCTGCCTGATCCACGCTGACAACCCACTGTCGGGCTTGGCCCGCCACCGCAGCAAGGGGGCTGACGCCGACGACGGCAAAAACATGGGCGTCTGGCTCAATCCCAACGTCCGCGTGGCCTACAGCCTGCCCGTCTACAAGCAGGTGCGGACCGCCGTGTTTCCCGGCCGGTTCGCGGCCGTGCATGGTACGTGGGCGAACCGGCTGGAGCGCGCGCGGAGCCACGTCCAGTTTGCCCTCGAGGGCCAGACGGTGCTGAAACGGCTGCGGCGGTGGCGCGCCGAGACGCCCGCCGGCGCGCCGCTGCGCAACGAACCCGGCGCCGTCTGCCTGATTAACGAAATGCAGGTCATGTGGCAAAACGGGTGGAAGCACTTGTGAGCTCGAAAAGCAAAATGGATATTAGAATGGGCGGTTAATTGTAATTTTCCATTCCGTTGCGTCGTACAGCCGGCTTATATGCATTACATAAAATTCTTTTTTTTTTTTTGTTCAAATATGTATACTATCCAAAAAGGTAACGTAACGCGAGCATCCTGTCGCGAGGGGGTAAAGGTTGCAAGGGAAAAGGGAAACACCGCCGCCCTGTCTAGAGCACGACAAATAAAACATAAAAGAAGATAAACCCGTCTAAACGCCAGTGTCCCTCCCGATGGAATAAGAATATATGCACAGGATGATGCAAGGGGACGAAGGGGACGTGCCGATACAGAGCGTATGCAAAGTAATATACAGCAGAAAGAAGTAACAGCAAGGAAGACCCGCGACCGGCGAGACCGTCGCATACAAATTCGGGTGCAAGACCAAGACCAGGACCAAGCCGGGTCAAAAACGGCGGCAGCTTTGCTACCGCAGCGCCGTCGGTGTTGCCATTTTACTTGTTGTGCCAGAGCAATGTCCGCAGGCTGTCCCAGTGGTCGCTCTGCACGTAAATGTAGCTCATGCTGCTGCGCAGGCTGGACTGGATCTCGGCGTCGTGGTAGCGGAAGAGGTGCATCACCATGGCCCAGCTGCCGGCCGCAAAGGCGGGCCATGCATAGTAGCTGATGGTCTGCGACAGCGGCGGCTGCGACACGAGCGGCAGGCCGACGCCCGGCTTGACTGCGAGCTTGGCCAGGGCCAGGATGACGCGCGCAAACACGTAGATGACAATCTGCATGTTGATGGAGCTGATCTTACCAGACCGCTGGGACCGGCCGCCGAAGACGACGTAGCCGCCGAGCAGACCGCCGATGAAGCTGTCGTAGGTGCCTGTGGGCGGAATGTCAGTTATATTACGAACAATCGTTCGCCGGTCTGGGTCCCGTCAGGGGCCCAACGGCCGCAACAGAGAAACGTACCCTCCTTGCCGTCGGCGAGGTATTTTAAGACCATGCACGTCGTCTTGTATATAATAGCAAAGCGGGCCAGGTTGCTGGCATGGTGTCTTGTCGCACGGAGGACGAGGGAGACCTTTTCGCGGACACTGCAGAGGGACAGGCTGTTAGCTGGAGAAGCCGGGAGATAGACAAGGGGGCCCTCAATCGGGTGAAGGAAGGGTGCGCGCAAAGACGTGGACGTACGTTCCGGACCGGAAGAGGAAGACCATCCTAAAGAGAGGAGCACAACTGTTAGCAAGGCCGGTTTTGTCCCCAGTTCACCACGCGGCCATATAACCATCGCTCTGGACGAACGACGACAATGCCGACGCGGTCCGCCGAGCACTAAAAGGACACAACAGAAGGAACTCGTACACAAGAGCATGCGGGAAGCGCACTTTGGCGCCGTAGACAGCGCCATTGCGCGCGCCCTTGACGATGGCGAGGAGGTCGTGGTATTTCGGGTCGAGCACAATCTGCTCAGCGACGGCCTGGACGACGAAAAAACACCGTTAGCAATGCGCGTTGTGGACGTAGGTCACAGCCTCGGCCATTCGAGGTCTGCTCTGGCTGCGAACGCCGCAAAATAGACGGTTCTCTTCCTACCTTGAGGCCGTCAAGTGTGCTGACAAGCTGCGACGGGAGAGACATGACGAGAGCGGCAGGAGAGGCGAAAGAGGGGCGGCGAAGAGACGGAGGAGTGGACGCGGCCGTTGGCTGCAGCTGCGCGGCGATCGATGCGCAACCAAAGGGCTCGGCAAACGTAAGGCGCGACACGAAGGACGAGGCCGGCAAAATGTCGCGATAGTAGGGAGCAAAGAGAATGGTTGGATCAAGAGGGGCTCGATGTAATCGTTTCTGTTAGGAAGTTGGTTTGTCGTCCATTTGCCCACAAAAAGGAATAATGACAAGGGGTTACGAGAGCGTTGGCACGAAAAGAGTGAGCGACAGGCAAAAGGCAAGAAAAAGAAGCGATGACGGCAAAGCGCTCGGCTGCATTGAAGCTCGGCTTGTGACTTTCCCTAAAGTAACGCCTACTCCGTAATAGTGACTACGCTCGCCAATGACTATGCCCAGAACAGGTTGGCTGAGCGCATGCCCCAGGTAGGGAAGTTGCGAAAGTGGGGCGTTTTGGATGCTTTGGCAGCTTGTCCAGGTGCTTCCCTGCCGTATTTGGGGGCGTGTCTGCGTGCTTTCCCCGCGTACCAAGTCGTTACAGCGGTCTCCAGGGACGAATTGGGGCGGGTACGTCGCCCCCCGCGATTCATTATCCCCGGCATGTGAAAGCGCAGGCCAAGGGCGGTTTCGCACGGCAAGAGCGAACGGCGAAAATGAGTGGAGTAGAGCGCAGTCAAATCGCAGAGAAGAGCATTGAAACAAAGGAAGACGTGCCAAAGCGACTTCCCTCTGGCCTTGTACACGCCGTAAGCAAACACGACCGACCAAAAAGAACCGGTTGATGAAAGAGCACAGAACAGTGCAAAAGCACGCCGCAGTACTTTTCTTGAAAGGCTTCTGTGTCTGGCCTTCATTCTGGGTCTTGCTTCTAGAAGCAATCACATGCAACTAGTCGCGTAAGATTGTCGTTCGCGCTTTCCCTTTGAACGCCTCCTGTCCTATCGATTTGGCAGGTCTGCCCCTCGCTGCCACAACGTGACGGGCAGGTGCGATAGGCACAACGTCATTCGGTCGTCTTGGAAGTGCAACTTAAGGAAGCCTTGGAAAAGGGGCTCGCGCCAAGCGGCAGTTGCGACCGCGAGGTGCGCTTGACGATCACATCCATCATTTCAAAACAGAGCGTATTGTCAAGTGGACAAAACACAAGCCAAAAGGGTCCATCGCGCCGTCTGATCAACCACGCATGTACAAAGCGACTTTCAGCTCAAGTGTCCAAGCAATACAGAGTGTACGAGAACTTGAACATGTTTCGGCAACTGCTGTCAGACACGGCGGTGATGGTCCGGTCAGACTCTTGCATTGCGACTGGATCGACGGAAGGACAAACAAGCAGGCCGTGAGACCGTAGGCACTCGACCTCGGCGACCGCCATCTGCTTTGAGATCTGACGGGCTGCCGGATCGTGCGGGCCATACGAAAGGATGCGGCCGGCATAAGCGTGTACCGAATCCACGATTCTGACGCGGCACGACAGGGCTGCACAGCCTTCTTCAGATTGTCGACATTCCGTCAGATGCAGGCAGACGGCGAAATACATTGTAAGTACACTGTGCGGTCGAGTCATGGGCAAGGCTGAATTACCAGGCCAGTCATACAATACATCAAGAATGGCCATCTGGATTTGCTGCATGTATTGCGGAGTACGGAGCATGAATGCGGGATTGCTGAGGAAGCAGAGGAAGGCTAACCGCCAAGGAAAGCACAGGTATTAACTCGGTTGCACGCTATCTGACAGCACTTGGTTGGTTCATGGCACGAGGCTCTTTCGAGGGCTCGGGAGCACTACTGGCTCTTCCCGCAGACCCCAGAGCATTCGTGGGAAAATAAGCCTCAGACAACTGTGCGCGACCAACCTTCCTGCTCTCCAACTCCGCGCACCTGGCACCACTCGAAACGATGGCGCACATGCGCATGAAACCAGAAAGTAACTGTATATAGAGTGGGCACTGTCAACAAACCAGACACTCCGCCTAGCAAAACGCCACATGCCCGAGGAACAGAGCAAAGGAGGACGGAGAGGGTCTAGATTCACCTCTCACTGCTGCCATGGCTCCCTCTCAGGCTGCCTGCGACATTGTGGCGTCCGTCGTGGAGATGGACAATGTCTGCAGCCGTCGTTCCGCTGTCTTTCTTTCTTTTTTTTTCTCCGGACAAGCGCATCTTGGAGTCGGTTCCTCAACGTACAGACTCTTTGGCCAAACGTACCTGCACGACACTCTTCTTCAGCAGATTGAAAGGAAGTGGGTGCCCTGAGAAATGCGGCGCAAGCTGTCAACGACGACGAAGTACAACCTCCAGCTCTCCTTTTCCTCTTGCATTTGGCAGACGGCCTCTGTTCCCCCCAACCGCTTCCCAATATGTCCCCACACACCCCTTTCCTTCCACTTCAGCCCGTGTCTCCCCCCTCTCGTTGAACCCTTGTTCCTTTGCAAGGGCTCTGCCAACTCTCTGGCCCGTTGCGGCGTGGGTGCGCGGGAGCAAGCTCTAAGGCCAACGACAGGTCAGATGGCCTGGTCATCCAATAGAGCCAATGCCAATATTACCGTTTTGGAGAAGAACGTGAGGCTGAAAGTTAGAGAGAGGCAGTCTAAAACGAAGGGGCGATTTCTAGCACTGTCCCCTTTCGTTTTATTTACAATGGGATCGTCCCATCTCCGGCCATCTCGTCTTTTCTCCATAATTTACGCTTTCATCCTTCCGTCTAGTGCCCGCTGCCAAGGACAGCATCGTGGACTCGCGTGCATCGCATTCTCCGGCCTACCAAACGCAAGACGAGGTATTGGTTTTTGTTACCTTTTGCTTGTCACCACTCTCAGCCTTCTTCTCTTGGCTTGGTCCTCGACTTTGTCGTGCAGTTTCCTGTCACCGCGGCCGCATCGCGCCAATTTCACGTTCCACGCGAGCAGCTTTCTCCACGGATAAGGAACGGCCATATTAACGACGGCCTTTCCCCTGTACCCTGTCGCATCCTGGCATATACTGCGCGAGCAACCCTACGCATTCCATCTCTAAAGCCACGACATTTCAGACCTTGTTGTTGCAGGACAATGGCATCTGCAGCCCAGGCTCCGCCATGAGACTCAAAGCCCTGCAACTACCGACGTGGCCGGTGTGTCTCTGTGCGGTCCTCGGTTTGTTCGTGCAACGGTCGGCCGCTGGCATGAACTTTACCGGCAAGACTCTCACAGACATATTTTGGCAGCTTGAATATGTCGACACGCCGACAAACCGCAACCCGTTACTGGGCGGCCAAAACTTCACGACCTGCTGCCTGAAGGCCGTCAACGAAGCCATCGAGATCGGCCCCAACGGCGACCTCCAGTTTGTCAGCCAGTTTGAAAACTGGATCGTCTTCGACGAGGGCGACGACCAGCCGTTGGACCTGCTGGTCAATTATTCGCTGCGCGGTCAGTTTCCCTGCACGGCCGTCTACAATGGCGATGCGCGCGGTGCACCCATTGTCCAAGTCAACTACACCTGGCTCGCCGAGACCTGCCCGGGCTGGGAGATTAGCAGCACGGACAACCTGAATGCCTGGCTGCAGCCGCTGTCGGGTTTTCTCGTCCCCGCGGTCATCTTTTGCCTGTCCGTTCCGCGCCGCCGCAAGCTGGAGGTGCCGCGCTTCCTCTTCTCACCCGACCAGGGCGGCATCAAGAGCTATCTCCTCGCTCCCCTAGGCGCCACCCTCGCCTTGGCCATGGTCTCAATCGACACGCTGGTCTGGCTGTGTATCTGTTTCGGCTTTGCCGGGCCCATGATTCTGAGCGGATTGTACGAAGCCATGCTCGACAACGCCATGCTCGAATACCTACGGCTCAAAGTTGACGAAAGCCGCCTCACCCTCGACATGCGGTGCCGCTGCCTCATGGTGATCCTCATCGGCAACCTCGACCTTGTCTGGAACACAGAGGACCCGGACGGAAATGGGGGTTATGTCGACGGCGGAACCCATGGTGGCAGCTATATTGGCGACGCCGCAGATGACGGCGATGAAGGCGGCGACGAAGGCAACGAACACGTCCATAATGCCGGGCGTGGGAGTGCGGTAGGTGGTTTTGACGACCGTCATCCACGTGGAAACTCGGCCGAGATACCGTTGATGCCTCTCCGAGAAAGCGGCGCCTACCAATCCATCCCAGGCGGCGAACAATCATCACCACCACCTGCCGGCGCACCACTCTACGGGCGGTACGACCAACCTGGGGTGCCCGTTCCAAATGTGCCGTATGCTCCGTACTCGTCCTCTTACCCGTATCCGCCATACGCATCTGGCCCATCCGGCACCAATGACTCTCCCTCTCCCTCTGGTGCCTCCCTGTCACCAGGCGGTCCGGTCCCGGCACTTCCAGCTTCTTCGAATGCACCCGCAGTGCCCGTTGCGCCGATGTCGTCCCCGGCCCAGCAGTTGTACCCCATAGAAAGTACCCCCTCTCACGGCTCTATTCTCCCTACTGGTCAGGGTATTTGGGGACAACCAAACAATGGCGGCAGCCAAAGTCGTCTCGATGCCTACGGAGCTGACCAAAGCCAGCCCATTGGTCCGGTACAAGTCGTTGTGCCACCGCCTCCGCCTCCCATTCCGCACGTAGCGGAGAATGAAGACGTATTGCCTGCTCACGAGAACCACGGGGAGTCTACAATTCCAGGTCTTTTCATCTCGCCAGCGTCGGCCGGCCCCGATCCCGGGCCCGTGCCAGACTTTTCGGGCCAACAGCAATATCAACAGGAATATCAACAGTATCAACAACGGCAGCACCAAGTGTACATGGGTGCTGTGCCCGGCTTTCCGCCAGACCATGCCGGCCCAAGCCAGCCTGTGGCCTATGGCGTGCCTTCTGGCGCAGCGTCCCCTGGTGCCCCATCAACGCCAGTCCAACATCTCTCTGCACCGGCACATGGCACCGTCGGCACGCCGTTTGCCAGCTCGGGCTTCGTTGCCGCCGGTGTGGTTGCTGCAGGCGTCGGTGTCGGTGTCAGTCACGATGCCAACCGCCGGCTGCTCGTGAATCACCAAAACGGCGGTCCTCTCGCCTCGCCATGGCAGCATATGGAGGAATTCTTGTACGCCCTTCGCATATACAATGACGACTTCCCGACGCGCCAGCACTCGCCGCGCCAGTATGCCAAGCACAGCGACTGTCCGGACGGCATCAACTGCCACAACGATCTGCACAATGAGCCGCCGATTCCCCGCACACCCGAGACGGAGCGGCTGATCCACCAAGTGAAAACGCGGCTCAAGACGATGCTGCACTGTCAATACTCGTTTGGGTCGGTGATTGGCGCCCCGGTCGTCTTCTTCCTTGGCGGCTTCATATTTGCCCTGCTCCAGAGTCTCGATACGCTGGGGGATGAGGACATTGCCGAGGGACTGGCCTTTGGCCAATGGTACATGACGATCCCGCACATTGCCATCGTCTCGGGTCTGCTGCTGGCGGGCAACAACCCCAACATTCTTGAAGGTGTCCTGGCTGTCGAGCGCAAGTACCACCAGGACAACATCACCATTTTGGGTCTAACGTACGGACTGGCCTACCCGTCTTGCTACAAGGTCGCTTCGCTCTGGGACCGCGGCTACAACAAGAAGCAGTGGCTCAACACGCTCATTGCCACCTACCTTGTGCGCTCCAATGCCGTCTACAGTGGCAACGAAGACTATGACAAGGACATTGTCGATCTGAAGAAGAAGACGACGCTCTCGCTGTCGGATTGGTCGTTCCTCCTGGCCCTGACATTGATGTTGCTGGGACTTCCCTATATCCTCGCCTTCCTCACGGCCTACTTTACACCCGAAGTCGGCTTATCGTGTCGATCCCTCACCTTTACAATCTACCTCCTCGTTCAAGTGTGCCGTACGTCTCTCCCAGCTGTCCAAGTGTATTTTTTATTTTTTGTTATACACTACTAACAAACCAGAAATCATCCTCTGGCTGTGGGCGTATGCCGGACCCCTTTCCGTCTTCAACGTGGAAAAGCCGGGTTTCTTTTCTATCGGCGGCTGGCTGGACAGGCGAGGCTTTTATGAACCCTATTCGGTGCGCTGGCTGGTGGACCGCGGCCAGGCGGTGCCTCGGAACCCACTCAAGCTGCTGCGTCTCGTGTGGAACAACCCGGGCCGGCTCGTCAACTGGCGCTTTCTTTGGAACGCTGTCTATTACACCAGCCAGTGGCTCTTGGGCTTTATTGGCATCACGGCCGCCATCGGTGGCACGGCCATGCAGCTTATGGGCGTCTACTCGGCCGACATTTGCTACGTCACGACGGACTACTGGTTCGCGCCGCTCGAGGAGCGGCCGGCGCCCATCATCTCCGTCAATTCGGCCCTTATGATCCGGGAGTCTGAGCGTGCGTTGTCCCTTTCTTGTCTCCCGTATTAAAAAAAAGCTCTTTGTTAACACAGTTTTAGTCATGTGGAAGCCTTGTGCCATCACGGCCATTGTCTTTATGAGCGTCGTCAGCTTCGTCGGATGGTGGTACCAGCGCCGGATGCGGGACCTGTTCCAAGACCGTATGTTCATACTGCTTTAACTTACCGTCGCGTTACTTTTTGTTATAAACACAACTGACACAAAAGCAAGAGGTCCGAAGGATCGACCAGAACGAGCGTCGCGACACACGCGCGTCCCGTCCCGACCGCGGCCGCGTCCGACCGCGCGTCACGTCCGGCGCACCCCTGACAGTCCGCACGTTGACACCATCGATCCCCTCTGCCGTGCCAGTCAGTGCATCCCGAGACATGGCCGGGACGTCGGCCGTCACGACCGGCTACGGCGCTTACGGCGGTTATGGCGGCTACGGGCGTCCATACGGGTCACTCCGCGCCCAGAATAGCATGGCCATGATGTCGGGGGCCCAGCCACCTCCCACCGCAGCGGCAATGGCAGGAGCGTCGTCGTCAATATCATCTGCACAGGGCGGTGGAGTCCGGCCCAGGTCGATGGCAACGGGGTCCGGGACAGGAACCATGGGCGGACGGACACCGTCTCCAATTGGGCCCGGCAGTATTGGGCACGTGCCGGACGGTGGCAGCATTCCATCCACGGTCACCCCATCTGCGAGAGACTTCATCTCTGGTCCTTTTGGGGCATCCGGAGCATCTGCTCCAAATAGCGGTCTTGATGCTGCCGCGGCCGGTCCTTCACGTAGGACTCCCTTCCGGAGAACACCCTCGCCAAACGAGCCTCTGGCAGAGGCGGACGAGCCTCCTTTTTAGAGCATTTCTGTTTTTTGTAGCATGTATTGTACCACCTACCGTATATATACCACAATCCATATGCAATTTGAACTGAACGTTGTGAATCTACTTCCAATGAAAAGATAATGTGTCTGAGACGATCGACGACCAGCTCAGCGTGGCTGAAGTCTTACGTAATCACTGGTGGGTCTTGCCTAATTTGGTCTAGCGTTTTCGGAAGAGCTAGCCCTGCCTTTAGGACTTGATAGCGTCTGCGGAGTGAACTACTGGCCATTGAAATTTTCGCTTTTTGCCGTCCAAGATTTTCTGGGGTGCTGTTTTTTTTTTACCTCGTTTTTGCTGGCCGTTTTTCCCAAACACGCGATCTGTTCCATTTCCATCACAACTTCGCTGTATCATCAACATCGTTTTTTGTTCCTTTTGATATACCCAGTCGCACCCTTTGCAGCATCTTCGACTCGACCTTGCTCGCCTCCCTCGCTTCTTTTTCGTCTTCTTTTCTCACACCACCCTAAATCATCACAATGTAAGACTTTGGATCCTCCTCGCAAACGCGTCACCTCCTGAGATGCCATCGCGTCCTATCTGCGCCGGATCGGGCAATTGAGACTAACCTTTCTTCTTCCCTTGCTCTAGGCAGTCCGTTCGTCGCGCTGTTCTGCGGTCCGCCGCCTCCGCCTCGGCCCAGGTCGTGCGCTCCACCTCGACCTCGACCACGCCCCTTGTCCGCTCCGTCGCCGCCAAGGCGGTGCGCATGCCCGTCAACAACCTGGCCCTGGCCGCACGCTACTTCTCCCAGACGGCCCGCGTCGCCGAGGAGGCGGAGCAGCCGACGAGCGATTCGGTCCCGGCTGCGGCTGATGCGAGCGAGACCAACGCCGCGGCCCAGGACGCGACCCCCTACGGCATCTTCGTCCGCAACATTGTCTTTGACGCCAGCGACGCCAACCTGCAGGAAGCCTTTGAGCACTACGGCGCCGTCCACTCCACCTTTATTGCCCGCGACGCCCGCGGCATGAGCAAGGGCTTCGGCTTCGTCTACTTTGAGAACGCCGAGGCCCAGGCCAAGGCCCTGGAGGAGGCCGACGGCTCGTTCTGGCACGGCCGCCGCCTCGTCGTCCAGAAGCGCCTCAAGCGCCAGCTGCGCGAGGCCGACCCCAACCGGCCCCCGCGTGCCCTGCGCGACCCCTCCAACTCCCTCTACATTGGCAACCTGCCCTACGAGACCACCGACGCCGACCTGACCGCCGTCTTCCGCGACATCAGCGGCCTCCAGGCCGTGCGCGTCGCCGTCGACCGCGCCACCGGCTGGCCGCGCGGCTTCGCCCACGCCGACTTTGACACCATCGAGAGCGCCACGGCCGCCTTGGAGTACCTCAAGGAGAAGCAGATCGGCAGCCGGACGCTGCGCATCGACTATGCCTCGCCGAGCAAGCAGGCGCCCAAGAGCAGCCTCGGCGCGTTCCAGGACAGCGCCCCCGCCTCGGAGTCGAGCTACTAAGAAGAGCGAACGACGAAGGAGAACACAATGCGCAAAACGGGCGCGTGTGTTTGAGCTTTGACGACACGATACACGGGAAAGGGGGGGACCATCGAGCAAGACCACGAACGTGAGGAAATGGGGAGGAAAACGATATGATATAGGCTTGGACGCCACACGAGGGAAGTTGTCAGTCCCCGAGGATGGATAACTACATTGGTGCGGCGGCGGGCGGTGTTGACTCGTATACGGTCGGGGGCGCGGGCATCTTTGTTTTGCATGTCCTGCCTCTCATCTTTTTTTTGCCTTGTACTGCCGATTCCCATTTCAAAGACAGATGAGCGCGCTCAGCGCCGTGTATATTAGTATATAGCAAAACAAGGTGAAATGACATCTCTCTACTATTTTTTAGTCAAAAAGCAGGAAGGCGTTGGTGTCGCAGTTGACGCGTGTTTGGTATTTTGCAAATTGCAATGCTGGCATCTCTGTGTGCATATCGTGTCTTATCTTAAGACTTTCTGCGGTGTCTCCCCGAAACGTGACACTTGTCGTAGACGTCCCGTGCTGCTTGTTGTCTATTTTCTTTTTGTCTATCATGTTGTAAATTCAATAAATGATCATGCGTGTTACCCAGACGCCATATTGACTTGGTATTTATAATGTATTTTCCACCAGACGCTGATTTTACTCCTTCTTGGCCGTGGCGCGGCTGTTCGCTGCGAGGCGCTGTACATGGTGTTAGCATGGAACACGTTTCGTGGCATCGGGACAACAAGCAAGGACAGGTCAAAACATACGACAAGATTCCGCAGAAGAACAGCAATGGTCACCTTGCCGACCGACGGCACGTAGATGGACGCCTTCTCCTTGACGGCGGGGCCGTCAAAGTTGCGGAACGAGGAGAAGTTGATGCACACGGCGCCGTCGCGCAGCAGCTCCGTCGGCACCTTGAAGCCCTCCGCTGGCACGCCGCCAATGACAACGTCCGACAGCGGCAGGCACTGCTCCAGGCCAAACTCGGCCCCCTTGTCCAGCACCTGGTGGCGCGGCTGGCGGATGCCCTTGCCGCGCGTAAACACCTGCGTGCCCGTCAGGTCCACCGAGTACACCGTGGCGCCGTCGTTGGCGAGCAGCGCGGCCAGCGGGCGCCCGTTGACCTCGGAGCGGTTGATGACGGTGATGGTCTTGCCGTAGAGGCGGTTGCCGTAGGGGATGACGGTGTTGTAGACGTGCAGGTGCTCCAGGATCTTGACGACGGCCAGCGGCGTGCAGGGCAGGATGGACTTGAGCTGGTTGGCGGGCGCATCCAGGAAGCGGATGTTGTGGTACATGTTGGAGAGGTAGCGGTGGCAAAGGCCCTCGACGTCCTTCTCGAGCGAGACCGTCTCCTGGATGTAGCGGTCGTGCGTCGGGTTGCCCGGGAAGATGGGGTAGTAGACAATGATGCCGTCGACGGCGGCGTCGGCGTTGGCGGCGATGATGGCCTCCTCGAGGGCGTCCTTGTCGACGCGGCGCAGCTCAAAGGCGAAGCCACTTGGAAGGTTAGTACACAAGTATACAAGGATGAAAAAAAGTAACAAAATAAAAAATAAAAATAACACTACGACGTCCTGACTCACTTCTCCTGGCACGTCTTCTGCGACCACTCGGCGTACTTGACGGCGGCCGGGTCGTCGTTGGCCAAAAAGGCAGCCAGGCACAGCTGCCGGTCGATGCCGTTCTCCTTCAGGAACGTCTCGCGGGTGTCCTGCACCTCGGTCAAGAGGTTCTTGGCGATGCTGTCGGCAAGGATGACCTTGCAGGTCTTGGGGACGTCGGCCATGGTGATGTGGTGTAGTGGGTGCGCGGGCGGGTATCGAGCTGTTGTGAGGCGTTTGGTCAGTATACAGTGTCGCCAATTGAGCAATTGGCTATGCAGCCAGCTCGTAAAGACGGCCGTACGGTGTCGTGCAGGGCATCCCACTCACATGCAAAACGGTGAAGCTTTTGTGGAGTCGGAATCAGAGAGAATTTGCAGAGTCGGGACGATGCCAGCGACGAAACGGTTTTGCGACAGAAAGTCTACAGCGGCAGTCTAGCCAGCAGCGACGGCGACAATGGCGGCAGCAACAGAAGCGAGAGAGGCGGGTTCAGAGTCCGAGAGCGTACCGAACGCATTGTACATCACGTCGTCCTGTTCCCTTTCGTTTTTCTACAGCGGCAGAATGAGAGAGGCATTGAGTCTGGGCACCAAAAAAATTACTATACCGAAGCGGGACAAATAGGCCTAAAAATTTAAACCTTCAGTAGTGCCTTCCCGTCTGAGCCCGCGCCAGCCTGGGCGCACCTTCCTCGCTTCACGTTGCGCCGCCAAGATAGCGTAGTCGAGCAAGAACGACCGTCTGCCGAGCCCCGACTACGGAGTTTGCGGCGGGTTGTTCCTGCCAATTTTTTTTTTTTTTTTGCTCTGCTTTCAAAGCTTTTGTTGCCCCTCCCCCACTGCCTTATCGCTTATCAGACACCATTAGGTACCATTCGTGTATGGCCACCGCTAAAAGATACATTGTCAGGACCCAGCGAACCCGGTACTACGACTGTCAATATGCAAAATCTCGTCATCTCATAAACAAACGCAACGACCTCGTCGCACACGCTTGACGGCCCAGAACAGCACGCGAGCAGCCGTGTCCACAGCGTCTTGGGACGGGAAGAATCACAAAGGGACGCCATTCAATCACGGCACCGTCACTCTCGCCCCAACACCGATCCCTCCTCTCTCTCCGTCGCCATGGCCGACTTCGCCTCGCTGGCCACCAGCTATGTGCTGGCGGATGCGGAGGACGAGCAGCGGCGGCTGGCCGGCCAAGCTGCAGAGGGTGAGTGATTGGTGTACGAGAGGGTTTTTTTTAAAAATTGATTTGCTGACCTGTGACCAGCAATCAAGAGCGCACCGCGCAAGAGCGCCGCCGTCCTCGGCTGGGCACAGTCCATCAACCAGTGGATGCCGAGTGGTGACAATGACGCCGACAGCGATGTGATTGTGCGTGCCAAGGGTAGGTAGCATGCAGAGTCGTCCTCTGGCTTTCGTTGAGTATGGCTGGAGTGTAGTTGCTGACGCTGTACAGCTCTCGGGTTCCTTGCGTCTACATTGGAGGTGCTGGATAAAGATGTCCTTCGTGTCGAACAGGGTATGTTTGTTAAGAATCCATGCGTCTCGTTTATATTTTCTTTTTGCTGTCGTTGTACGCTTCTGACACGCCGTCCTTCCCCTAGTCGAACACCTCATTGCTTTCTTTGGTGCCCTGTTCGCCATTGACCACAAGGCCGGCATCCTCGACGCCTCGACGGCCCTGCGCTGTCTCTGCACAATGACGCAGTTTCGGCCGCCCATGGCCAACGCCGTACTGTCGCACATCAACAAGCTCGGCGAGGACTTCCGTTTGCAGGTGCCGGCGACGCGCCGTGCCGTCTACGACCTGATCGCACTCCTGGTGCGCAACGATGCCACTCTCAAGAGCCTCAGCGAGACCAACGGCGCCAGCGGCCAGTTCCTCATCGACCTCTTGCAGCTGTACCGCCATGAGCGTGACCCGGACAACCTTCTGCGGTGGTTTGCCATCCTGCGACGTGTGCTTGATCATTACGGCCCGCCAGCTCTGGCACCCAATGTGGTCGAGGAGGTGTTCAAGGTCGCCTCCGACTACTTCCCCATCTCCATGCGCTCGTCCGCCACAGCCGCCGGCACCACGGTCGACGATCTCAAGACGGCCCTGCGCGGTGTATTTGCAGCCAGCTCGCTTGCCGCGACGCCCGTCTTTGATTTCTTGCTCCAGAAGATGGACCAGGGCGACGCCCTTACGGTCTCTGTGAAGGTGGACATCCTCAGCACGATCCACGCCTGCATCGCGGCGTTTCCGAACCTGGCGCAGACGGTGGTGCCGCACACAAGCCGCATCTGGAACTCGCTCAAGTACGAGGTGCGTCATGGCGACGTGCCGGAGACGATCGACGGCACGCTGCAGGTGATCCAGGCCATCTCCACGAGGCTGTGCCGCGGCAGCCGCAGCGACAACGGCAAGGCTCCTGCGGAGGATGCCGCGTTTTTAACAGACTTTGTCGGCCTTGTCCTTGCCGACTGCATCAGCGACCTGTCCAACTCGACGTTTACCACGCCCGCTGGCCGCCTGCTCACCAGCACCATGCTGGGCGGCTTGGGCGCATACAACCTGATGATCAGCTCCGTCATCGGCACGCTGAAGAAAGACCTTCAGCAAGCGCAGGCTGCAAATCACACACGGGACTTGGTCGGTGTTGTCAACCTCGTCCTGCGGACGCGCCACGCCCTCGTGGTCGCGACCGACGCCGATGCCTCGACGACTGCTGCCTCTCCGTCAGCAGCCGAAACCGAGTTCCACACACACGATGATGCCATTATCGGTCTGCTGGAAAGCGTCTATCTGCGCCTGTGGAACAACACTCTCAAGGACACAGCGGCAGAACCAACATCACAGGACCCCGTTGTCTTGACCGAAGTGATTCGCGGCCTTGCTGCTCTGATTGCCCAGCGTGGCCCTCGCCCGTCTGTGTTTTTGTCTTCTTCTTCTTCTCCTTCCTCCTCGTCCAACGCGGCATCCCGGCCACTATTGTGCACACACGCACAGTGCGCGCGCATTTTCGAGACGCTCGCGCCGCGGATTCTGGTCCCCTACTCTTCCGCCTCCCAGTCGGGCGCCGCCGACGAGGGCCTCTCGCAGACCGAGTTCCTCACCATCGCCCATGAGGCCATGACGGCGTTACAGACAGCAACGGCCGTGTACCCGGAGGGCTTTACGTTCCTTGTCGAGCGGACGGTGTCGTCCGTCGCCGGCAGCCCCAGCGGCCCTGTTGCCTCCCATTCGCTCATTGCCCTCTCCTCGTCGGCCGCATCTCTCTCATCACTGCGTGACACCCTCTCCCGCGTTGCCTATATTGGCTGCTCAACTATCCCGTCCGCGGCCGAAGCCCTCGCGAGAAGCAGCAACGCGCTCTTCCACTTTTTGACGCTGACACAGGCGCTCGTCTCCACCCTGGAGCGTCTTTTGGATGCCAAGGCGTCTTTCCAGGCCGTCAACGCTGTTCTGTCCGGCATCTACGGCGCCGCCCTGAACCTGCGCGACGCATTTGCGCAGCGCGGTGTCGGTCCCGCAAAGGCAAAGCAGCCGCCAATCGCCTCTTCTGCTGAGCCGACAGCACAATCTACGGCAGAGACCGAGACGCTGCAGAAGCTGTTCCAGGCATACGTCAACGAGGCGACGGCCATCGTACGCCGTTTGTACCTGAGGGCAACGGCTGTCGGTGCTGACCAGCAGCTCAGCTTGAGCGCCGACTTTGAGCGTTCCGTCGCCTCGTCGCTGACCCTCGACGACCAAGACGAGTACCTGCACCAGCTGGCTGCGTTTGCAACGTTTGTTGTCCGTGACCTGAGTGAAGAGCAGCAGAAGGAGGCGAGGCTGCACGAGGCTGCCTTTACTCTCTTCCAGGCCGACTACAAAGGTCGGCTGTCGTTCTTCCACGAGACCCAAGGCGCACGCGCCGATGTCCTGTCCCTGGGAATTCTCAAGGGCCTCTGGCCATCGACGATCGCATCTTTGGTGAGTCGCCCAGGAAGGACGGAAAGGAAAGAGCCCCAGACGAGTGAACAAGTGAATATCAACTAACAAACGCAGACTGACCTTGATATAACTCCCCTGAACCTCCTGGACGATTTTGACTCGCTTGACGGCCTGCCCCCGCGCACCCGCCTGGTCCGCAACACGATGGCCGCCGTCGTCACCAACAAGTACTCGGCTGCCGCCAGCGTCGGTCCCAGCAAGGCCCAGTACCCAGGCAACCATGCCGCGTGGCAGGCGACGGTGGCTGCGGTCAAGGCCAAGCTGGACGGCGGCGCGTCTCTCACACCCCACCGCTTCGCCCGCCTCGTCGCCCTTGCCGCCGGCGCCTTTGCACGCCTGGACAAGGAGGCCAAGGCGCTCGCCCACCTCTTGGTCTTTGCGCCCGCACGCTATGCCGAGGCGACCAGCAGTGGACACGATGCCAAGGCGGCACAGCAAATGGCCCGCATCCTCGGCGGCCTGCTCGTGTCCGGCCGCACCCTCGCCACCGACGACCACGCCGTCGTCAAGTCCATCTACAAGCAGTGGGTGTACGGCCAAACTGTCAAGGCGCTGCTGCCCCTGGCGTTCCCCCCGCGCAAGGCGGCCGTCGAGACGTCGGACGAGGCTGTCGCAGCCGCAGCCGCAGCCACCCGCCGTGCCAGCACAGTGCACACCATTGCCATCCTGGCCCTCGTCCGCGGCATGCCCTTCTCCGTGTACGAGGACGACGTCGCCGCCGCCGGCGGCAGCGAATCCCTCGTCCGCGTGCTCGTCGCCGCGGCCACGACGCTCGTGCCGCAGTGGGGCGACGTTGCCGTGGCGCTGCGTGTGCTGTCGTCCATCGTGGCGGCCAACCGCGCCGATGCCGTGCGCAGCCACCTCAAGACCGTCGTTGACGCCTCCATCCGCGTCTTTTCGACGGCCGGCCCAGCGACCGCGTCCTCCGCATCGCCCTCTGTGTCGCCCTCTGCGTCGTCGGCCCCGCCACCGACGCCTGCCTCTCGCAAGGAGGCCCTTTTGCTGGTGTCACAGCTGCCGGCGCATTTCGAAGAGGGTCTGCTGCTGCCGTACGAGCCCAGGCTGGCGCGGGCCTTGGCGGCGGCGTGTGGTGACCGGGTTCGTGAGATCCGTGAGGTTGCCCAAAAGGCCCGTGAGAACTGGGCCAAAGCGGCAGTCTAAGCGAAATGTGGGCCATGTACTTTTCGTCCTTGTTTCTTTTTTTATGTTTTTTGTTATCGTCTCCTTTCTGCATGTGAACGGAGTTGGGTGTGGTGCAATTAACTTAACTTTTATATATGAAAATTCACATTTAATTTTTAAATAGAAGTAAATAATGGCAGGTCACACCATCCCATGCATCTAATAAAGCAACAAAATCACCTCATAGACTTCAAAGAAAATGGAAGACATTAGTCGCGGGTTTTGTGTATTTACCTTGGACTGCGCTTTGATGAGGCCTGACAATAAAATTTGGAGATATGAACGGACGTGAATATATTTGTGAACCCATAAAACAATTTTCGTAGACGAAGACATAGCCCGCTACAACCCCCCCTCGCTTTCCCATCCTCATGCCGCCTTAGACGCTGCCTTTCTACGCTTACCACCCTTCTTGCCAGCCGTGCCTGTGGCTGTCGCAACGCCCGAGTCGCTCTCGCTTGCGTCGGCAGCCGCTCCCGCTGCCAGCATCTCCAGCACGGCCGGGCTGTAGGCGGGTTGTGACGACGTTGCTGCTGCTGCTGCTGCTGCTGCTGCTGCTGCTGCTGCTGCTGATCCTGCCGACGCTTGCGTAGCAGGTGCAGCACCGGCCACACGTTTCGGGTCGGCCTGGCCAATGGCCGGCACAGCGGTCGCCAGGATGGTCTGGAAGGGCGCGGCGACGAAGCGGCCGGCGCTGTCGAACCACTCGGAAAAGGGGCGGGCGATGGCGATCTTCTGGGCCGCGGCCTTGGACTTGGACGTGACGGTGATGCCGACATTGTAGACGGGCGTGTACTTTTCGACGGACGTGGCAATGGAAATCTGGAGGCAGCGTCAGCATGAGCTTGAGCACGGGCATTTCGCAAGCGAGCGAAGCGAGGCCGAAAAACAAAGGACAGAGACGTACGGTTTCGCCGCTGGGCGACGTGCCGACATAGACGGTCGCGCCCTCGACGTAGCGCGACCAATACGTCAGGGCGACGTTGAGCGCCATGTAGACGAGGACGGCGAGCGCCGAGTAGTACTTGGTGCTGTCGAAGCCGAGCTTGTAGTCCCACAGGAAGCAGGCGACGGCGACAGACAGGGCGCCGTAGCCGAGGGCCAGGCGCACATCGGTCAGGCGGTGCGACTGGACAAAGCGCAGGGAGTTGAGGTAGTTGGGGATGGCATCGTCGGACGTGTTTTTGAGGTCTGCGTGGACGGTGTTAGCAAAGGCTCCTTGGCGGTGGGCAGAGGTAAGAAGTACGTACCCGCCAGATTGTAGACGGAAATCTTTTCTTGCGACATGGTGGCTGTGCTATGTGCGGGAGTGCTGGTGGGTCGTGGTGGTCGAGAATGTCATCTATCGTTATGTTCTGTCGTGGTTGGCGATCGCGAACACGTACGTTGAGAAGCATTTTGGAGAGATGTGGCTACTTTGATGCGACGCGGAAAGAGCAGACGGCACAGCTCCAATTGACGCGCCCCACTAATTAGGTTGCTGTACCTGTCGCAGGCGGTTGCCATTTTAGCGTACTGTCGGCCCCTGTGTGTGGCTACCACACGCAAGCCACAGCGGCCGTCGCCAATATCCCCACATACGCCAAAGCTCCCTTTTTCTGCCTGTCTTCATAATCTCCAGCGAAACGGGACACCTGAATAGCCTCACCACGCAAGCCGCCCGTTCTCCGTCGCCACCCTCGAGCGCATCACCCATCGACTCGACTCGAGATATTTCCCCATTGTCCGCTACTCACCATGTCGCAGGTCCCTGTCCAGTCGATCCCGCGGGATCCCCAGCTTCTGTCCGTCGTCCCTCTTCTTTTTTGCTCCGTCCTCTTCGTCGATTTTGGGAACACTCTTCGTGTTGATGGTGGCCCGTATGCTAACTCATCAGGTACTGGATCCTCTTCCCGATCACCATTGTCATGATCCTCACCGGTGTCCTGCGCCACTACGCCAACGTGCTCATGGCCACGGCGCCCAAAAAGGTCGAGCAGCGCGCCCTCCGCGAACAGCGCGCCATGCTGCACGGCGTCAGCGTCCGCACCAACCACCACGTGCTGTCGGGCCGGTCCTTCAACACGCGCCGCGACCACCTCGTGGCCGCCTACGAGTCCGGCGCCTACCTCAAGGCGCCCGAGAACCGCGGCCAGGCGCCGCCGAACCCGATGACGGACCCCAACGCCATGGATGGCATGATGGGCATGATGAAGGGCAACATGGCCATGATCATTCCGAACACGCTGATTATGAGCTGGATCAATGCCTTTTTCAGCGGCTACGTCATCAGTGCGTTTCTTTTTGTGGTTCGTGTGGATGTGTAACTGTGACGGTATACCGGCTAACTATGTAGTGAAACTCCCCTTCCCCTTGACCATCAAGTTCAAGAGCATGCTTCAGGCTGGTGTTGCCACGCGGGACATGGATGCGCGCTGGATGTCGAGCATCAGCTGGTACTTCTTGTGCATTTTCGGCCTGCAGTCCGTGTTCAACTTCCTCCTCGGAAACGAGAACGGTATGTGTCTTTTGTGTCTCTTGAGTCTTTCCTGCCCTGTGATGTTCCTTTCCCCCGTGGTGTATCTCCGTTCCTAACAATATACAGCCGCCAGCCAAATGGCGCAGCAGATGGGCCAGATGGGCCCCCAGATGCCCCAGATGGGTGCTCCGGGCCAGGACCCGGACAAGCAGTTCCTGGCCGAGATCGAGAACCTCGCCGTCGTGGAGCACTACTCGGTGCTGGACAACGTGGAGCAGCGCCTGCTCAGCCGCGCCACTAAGGCATGATAGAATGGGCGTCCGGCCTCGCTGGTTGTTGCCCCTGCTTTCTAGACGAGAACAGGAAAGAGAACGGATGGTCTATGTACATAAGGGAATGAGAGGCCGGAACATCAGGGATTTGGGACAACAGGGAAATGGGAACCGGAGCAAAGAGTAGAAGGCTAGAAATATCACATATAGATCGCCCCCAACGGAGCTCCGTCTTTCTTCCTTCTCCCAATTTGGCATTCTGCCTATCGTCTGGTCCTCAGTCGGGGGCGAATGCCTGCCGATGGTCTCAGGCTTGCTGGTTTCCCGTCGTCGTGGCTCGCTCGTCCGGTCGGCGTTTGGGGACATCGTCGCGTTGTTTGTCGTTTGTGCTCTCGTTCACTCGTCCCACCAGATGCAAACGCCGAGTCCGGGGTCTTTCATGCTTCCGCGGATGCGATATGGCGGATTGCGGCGCTCGTCAGGCTCCTCGCCACGCTCAATAGGCTTGGTAGGCGTCTGGTCGTGCCACTCCTCGTCAATGACGCGGAAACGCACCATTTCGTGGTTGTCGTAGTACATGCGCGTGTCCTCAATGTTCCACACCCACAGCTGCTGGTTCATGTCGCTGTCGGGCGGTGTGAGCAAACTATACGTTCGTCGAGCGGACCAGAGCAGCCGCTGATGTGGGAGAGAAACTTACTATTCTGCCTCGTCTGGCAGCTCGTCATAGGGGACAAGGATGTCGTCGAAGAAGTCGGTGCGTACTAGAGGCAGAGTTAGCTGTTGCTAAATCAAACTGAACATTGCCAGAAAGATAGATCCGACATACAGTGAATGCCATTGGGACTGCAGCTGCTGATGCGGGCAAACATCACCTCGCCCTTGAACGGGTGGAAGACGACAAGGCGGAACTCGACTAAAGGCACGTTAGAAAAGGACGGAACACGGCCGATGACAGGGGCTTGGCTTCTACATACCATTGACGTTCACGAAGCCGTCCCCGTGACCGATGAGGCCCTCCGAAGTCCATAGCAGGTCATAGAGGCAGATGCAGAGGCCAATCTTCTGGATCACCTTGTTGGCATACTTGGCGTTGATGTTGTCCTCGATGGCATGGATGCTCCGTTTGGAGAAGTCGTTTGGGTCTATCCGCACCAAGTCGGCAATTTTTGTCTGACAAGGGCCAGTCAGTACACGTTCTCCCTGCGTCTTGCGCCCTTCTTCTGGATGTGCGTCTATATTCCATCTTCAATGCAAAGCGTAGATCATGGAGTATACTCACAAGAATAAACATGTCGCCAGGTGTCGGGAGGCGCTGTAGGTGCTGTTGGCTTGATAAACTATGTGTATATCGACCCGGAAATCGTAGAGACAGCAGCCTGTGCAATGGTGTCCGCTGGGGCGCGAGAAAACGAGAGCGTTGTGCAACAACCGGGTGAGGCTATCGTCATTTTTGGAGGGGGACGACAAAAAAGTTACAGTGGAGCTGAGCTTGCGCAGGCCGCTATATTTTAGGGTGACGTCCTAGTAATTCTGCCACATTATGTAATCCATAGCTGACCGCCTTTGACGCGTTTCCGCCACAAACGGACCTCGAGTCAAGACGACAGAATTTCGGTCTCTACCTACCCGTCCATCAATCTCGAGATTTGGGCATATCGCATCGCACGTTTTCTTGTGAAGCCCCGGCAGTCACGATCCCTTCCCTCGCCCATCTTCAGTCTACGAACGACCTTCCCTAGAGTATACTTAGTCCCTTCTCAGCCAAAGGCTTTTCGTCTCGTCGTGGACATCCGGATTTCTCGATTTCTCGTTTTTGCCTCGCCAGTTACTTTTGCGTTTTTTCCCTCTCGACTTTCCTGACGGCCGTCGAGAGCATCGAATCATCCCCTTCTCCCTTGTGTTCTCATCGACACTCTTTTGCTTCTATTCTGATCGAGTCTTCGGAGTCAGAGCAGTCCTGGTGCCAGTGTTCGGGCTCATTCGTTTGCTACCCCTTTTCGACATTCGCCTCTTCGATTGTCGAACTGCACAACTGCACAACTGCACACTGCACACTGCATACTTACCCCATTGACCCGCCCATTTCGCTGGGTGGTAGCCGCGTTGTGCAAGACACAAAGCCGACTTTGTTTGTTGTATCCGGCGTCTTCGAGTCACCTGTGGCTAGCCGCCTCTTTGATGTGATTCAGACTCCGCGTCTCAACGTAGTGTTGGACCCTCTCGGCTATCATTTTTATTCTGTTCTCTACTCTCTGTCCTTTGCGTTTTCTTCTGTTCGTCCCTTCCCATTCCGCTCTGTCCTTCTAGCACATCGACGATGTCATCCTACGGATACGGTCCTCCGCCGCCGCCACCGTCCTCGTCGCAGGCATCGGGAGGCTACGGACACCAATACCCCTCTACCTACCAGCAAGGCCCGTCCCACGGCGGCCCCTCACCTCGTGGCGGTCGCGGCGGAGGATACTATGGAGGCCGCGGAGGTGGACATGCAGGACAAGGCGGTGGCAGCGAGCACCATGCCCAACCGGGGTATGGGTACGCATCGCAAGGCCCGCATCAGTACGGCCAGCAGAGCCACTATGGTGCTTCTACTACCCCACACAACGCGCCGGCACCCTATGGTGGACCGTCACAACAGCCTCCGTCGCAGCAGCAGCAGCACCAGTGGTCCCACGAGCCGGCTGTCCAACACCATGCACCGCCACCCCAGGGGTACTACGCACAGCACCCACAGCATGCACAGCACGCGCCGCAGGGCTACCCCCAGCAGCCCCCACAGGGCCAGTCGCCTGCCCAGCACCAGGGCTCGTATGGGCAGCAGCCTCCGTACGGACCCCCCAGCGGCCCGGCTTCCTCGCAGACACCATACAGCCACCAGTACCAGCAGCCGAGCGCTCCCCCTTCGCAGCAGTGGAACGGGCCTGGCGGACAGAATGGCGGCTACAGCGGGCATTACAGCGGCCGAGGCCGTGGAGGCGGTGGATACCATCATGAGTCGTTTCGGGGCGGCGGATCCAAGGCCCATATGATGGGTCCGCCCATCCGTATTGGTTTCGAGAATGGCAGTTCACAGCACGGCCCGGGTGCCGGATCGCCAGCTCCAGTGAGCAGCGGGGGCTACCAGCCACCGCCATATGCGGCCCCGCAAGGAGGAGCTCCGCCGCCGCCTCCGTCGGGTCCGTCCGGCTACAATGGTGCCTCGTACCAAAGCTACCCGCCAACCGGCCCAGGCGGCCACGGCGGCCACGGCGGCCCTGTCGGCGCGCCGCAGCACTATGACCCTTACTATAACAGCCAGAGCAACCGCCATCACCAGCGGGGCGGGTTCCATGGCAACTCGCATCGCGGTGGCCGCGGTGGGTTTAATGACAACAAGACGCGCTACAAAAAGCACGGCAGTGCCAGTCACGCCGGTGCGCCACACACCGCCCATCCGCACTCCAACAACCATCAGAAGCCTGATGCTGCCTCGGCTGGCAAGAAGAAGAAGCGTAAGACGAACACCCTCGGCCTCACGCCGGGTGAAGAGTCAGACGACGACGATGGTGATGAAGAGGCCAAGTTGGTTGAATTGATCGGTCCCGATGCTCCAAAGTAGGCTTCCCTCCCCTTGATTTTGCTCTTTGCTTTTGCTCTCTTTGATCCGTTTTCTATTTTGCTGCATCTGCAAAAGCGCACGTGAAGGAAAGGCAGAGTGCCCGACATTTTTGGTGTTTTCCTGCTTTGCTACATCTTTATTTTTTACGTACACGTTATTAACAAAACAGCCCGGTCGACATTGCCGCATGGATCGCTGAGCGGCGGAGCAACTTCCCCACCAAGGAGCGCGTGAAGGCGAAGCTGGCAGGAAACGATGCAGGAGACAGCAAGCCGGGGGATGGCGCCAAGGCCGAGTCTGCGGCCGTGGCGTCGCATGGTGCCAAAAGTGTGGCAGGCCTGACGGCCCTGGAGCGCCAGCAGCAAAAGGCGGAGAAACTGCGCAAGCAGCTCGAAAAGGTCGAGTCCAGCATCAAGCGAAAGCGCGAGCAGCAGGATGAGGGTGATGAGATGCGCGATGTGGATGGCAATGGCAATGGCAATGGCGCCGCCGACGTGGACTCGGACGCGTCGCTGGACTCGAAGCTCGGTTCGGACGACGAGGCACCCGAGGCCGTGCCCATCCGCACCGAGACGGCGGCATCTGTGGCTGAAGCCGCGGCGGCGGCCGCGGCCAAGGGCGTGATCCCTCCGGCCGCGAAGAAGGCCGATCCCACCAAGCACTGCAAGTACTACTCGACCGGTGGCACGTGTGGTAAAAAGGGCAAGTGCCGCTTTGTGCACGACCCGGCGGTGCGCGAGGCCGCGCTGCAGGAGCGCGAGCGCAACGGCGGGCGTATGACGCTGCGCCAGCGACTCGTGCTCAACGACAAGGACCAGGAGGACCTGACCATCGTCAAGACCCTGCAGTACCTCAAGGAGAAGGGCATGATGGCGGGCGCCAGCGTCCCCCCTGCACAGACCACGACCACGACCGCGACCACGACCGCGACTGCGGGGTCCGGCGGTGGCACGCCTGGTATGGGCCCGTCGGGCGCGTCGTCCAAGACGCCGAGTGCCGCGCCTGCTAGTCCCGGCAAAAGCACCACCAAGCCAGAGTCGGGCGTCGCGAGCTTGCCGGCTGCTCCGTCCCTGGGCAAGAAACACCAGCAGCAGCAGCAACAGCAGCCGCCGCCGCCGCCACCGCCGCAGCCGGCACAGTCTAGCGCCGGCGCTGCTGCGGGATCTGCATCGTCGGGCCCGACCGTGCGCTATCAAGGCTGGGATCTCAGCGGGTTTGGCAACACGGGCGTGAAGTCGGAGGAGTCGTGAGCGAGCACAAAAGATGCGTGCATCCTCCTGTTTCTTCGCGGTAAGAGGTGCAGTGCCACACTCTTACCGTGTATGCGGTCCGTTGTTTCCCGTTGTTTCGTTTATATGTTGCCTTGTACCACGAGTGTTGTTTGATCTTGTTGTTTTTTGTTCTCTTTCATTTGTGTGTTTCGCGGCCTGTTATGATTATATCATTAATCGGGTGTTACCATTCTCTTTGTTCCGTCATACTGCATTCGCAAGAGGAGGTTGTTGTAAGAAAGGTGGGAGAGCTGTAAAGCACCAGGAAATGGAGCTTTTGTGCTCGTTTTGACTGACGAGGTTTGTCTTTGCTCTGTCCCTTCCATATTTGTTATGCTTTTATACGGTGGATGTAATTATTAGCAAGTCATATATTCTACCCTCGCATTACCTCGGTTGACTCCACAACAGAAAACAAGTGTCGATATTTATTCTGTTCATAGCATCATCACTTCTAGGTTGGTTGGCCAAGATGGCCGGCTAGCCGTGTCGAGGCCAGGAGCTTTTTTTCCAAAGACAATTGCAAAAATGGGCAAAGTAGAGATCATGATGGCAGCAATGATATGTAGATATGGATAACAAATAGAGTTGAGAGACGTACAATACTGGGTCTGGCAAGCCACGTTGTTTCTTGGAGACGTCGAGTAGTGGGACGTCGATTTAACCTTAAATTCAGGGTGCGCGTGGATAAACATGGATGAAGCCCCCCAAGGGAGAACTAGCCAGCTGGATCACGCCAGAAAAACCTGGTTGTTGGGTCGGGATGCTGTGTCGATCGTTGTTCAACTTTGCTGTCCGGTTCCTCTTTTATTTGTCGACAACACGCTGCATCTCCAGAAAAACACGTGCGGGCCATCCCGGTCGCCTTGACAGGATCACCCCTGACGCACCAGCGCGGGATCTAAACAAAATAGATCATTGCCAATCCGGCCAAGAAAACGGCCCAAGGAAGATGAAAATAGAAATCGAATATACATCATATTGTACCAGCTCGTATGGATAAGGCTCGTCGGCAGTGACATTCTTTCTATTAATGGATTTCAGTCGTTCCCAAAGTGGCGTTTGTCGCCGTGCCAAGACGGCAGCGGCCGTATTGCATGTGCGACAAAGTGCAACTGCGTTCCATGGGTAAGGGAAGACTGCACGTTGCTTCTCCCTCTCTTTTCTTTCTGTTTTTCTATTTTTCCGAATTTTTCTGGTTTCTCTGCAGCTCGCCTGTTGGCCCGTTTTATGTACGACAAGGGACACGTGCGAGACAGGGATAGATATCTCCTCAAATACTCCGTTCGTTCGGCTTGCCAATAATGCTTGAAAATAAACACATTCTTCACTGTTCAATGTCATGTTCAACGCTCCCCGTGTGCCGTGCTGATTGGAAAGAACGCACCGAAAATCAAAAGCACGCGACGCGCATCAAAATAAATACACAAATAGGGGTAACTTAAGCACTATCAAAGCTTCGCTTCACGGTACAACTCCACCTAGATCCGGTCATGGCAAAAGAGCCCAAGACACGGAACCTTCACCGTCATGTCCCATGCTAATTATCGTCACCGTCCGTCCCTGTCCTTCCATCGTCCCCTCCATCCTTTCGCTCATAAAACCAAACAAGCCCTCCGCCGTGTCTTCGTCAGCGTCGTCTCCTCGTCGCGGTGGTAGTATTAATACCGCGTGCAAGCACTGCGGGTTTGGTTGGACCGGCACTTCTTTGAGTACGTGGGCGTAAATGCTGAAAAAAGAAGTAGAGCACAAACGTGTATAAAAAAGAAGATATCAAGTCGATCAAAGCGTCGAATGATGAAGAAGATGAGAAAAGGGTGGGAGAGAATTAAGATGGCAAAATACGACAGGGAAACGAGTGTGCCGTGGCGTCGCCCAGCTACCCAGCCCAGGGGTAGGTGTATCGCGGTATGCCAGAGTCACTCCAATTCCATTTGTTTCCGCATGCTGTGCTGCCACGATTTGTTTTTGAGATTTTCAATTTTTGGAGTTCCGATACGGGTTTGCCAGATGCTCCTCTTTACAGGAGGTAAGCAAACAGGCCCAGAGCCACGGCGGCGGCACCGTTGCCGAGATGGCCAACGGCTGTGGGCATGGCGCCGTTCGCGGACTTGGTCGAGCTCGGGGTAGCAGCAGTGTTCGTGTCAGTGGCCGAAGTCGACGCGGCCTTGGTAGTAGCGGCGCCACTGGCCGTCGGGGCGGCAGAGGAGCTGGGCGCAGAAGCCGTGTAGTTGTCCGGGTTGAGAGCACCGCACTGGTCCTGAATGCTAGTCGTGCAGTTCTTCTGGGCCTGGGCGTTGCCAACGTTGGCTGCGTTGCACTCCGAGTAGGCTTCCTGGCAGATGAACTATGCGGCGGGAGAGAGGGTCAGTCACGGCAATTCAACAATCGAGTCGCAGAACGACATGGGTAGCTATTGTTACGCCAGGACGGCGCGAGAAAGACATACGGTAGGCAGAGTCTGCGTGTAGTACTCGAGGCCGGGGGCACTGCCGTTCTGGCACAGACAGTTGAAGGTCAACAGGTTCTGTATTGGCATGTCAGTACGATTGGTCATTCTCGAATGCGAAGCATATCCGACCGGACTGGGATGCGCCAGTCCGGGCGCACGGGAGAGACGGGGCCGTGACGTACGGGGTCGCAGCTGTTGGCCTTGGGGTTGTTGTCGCAAAGCGTCGTGCACGTGTTGCCCTGAGCAGAACACCAGTTCGCTGGCGGACGACGAAATAACATGTTAGCTATCGTGCACGGATCAAGAGACGAGGGCAAAGTCACCGACGAGCAATGGCCGAGTGACAAATCTCCTCCGGGGTACAGGGCGCGCAAAAGCGATCTGTGGAGCGAAAAACAAGAGAAAACAGAGGGATAACATACACCGCTGCGTCAGAGGAACAGCCGAGGGATCAATGGTGAAGTTCTTGACGGCATTGACGGCGCCGAGCGCAGAGAGCGCGACAAACACGACCGAGTTGCGCATTTTTGCTGTGGACGGAGAAAGAAACGAAAAGTGGTGAAAAGACGAAAGGCGAAACAAGGAAGAGAAAAGAAGGCGTGGTAGTGTTTGGTATGTGGCTTGTCAAAAGCTTCAATGCAGTAAGTGGAATATATTTACAAACGGGGTGGGAAGAGGACAGACGAAGCGGAAGGGAGGGAAGAGAAGGGAAGCAGAGGAAGGAGGGTTTGAGACTGGGGGGAGTACGCGATGATTTAATTTGTTTTGGGGGCAATTTAGGAAGGGGCGACAGGCACAGGAACGGGAAGGAACGAAGGGCATTGAAGGGGAGGGGGGGTGAGGACGGACTCAGGCACAGGCACACGATAGAAGAGGTTCAGGCATTTTAGGCCGAGCTGCCGGGTGGGGAGGGACTGCTTCGTGTGGGCATTACGGGGCAACCACGACAGCTCGCGATAGTCTGATTGCAGCAACAAGCTGCCAAGAAAGGGCAACAGGAAACCAGTGGCACACACTTTTGCGTTCCCTTGTGCTACGGGGCAAGACGAACTAAGATACCGGCGGCAGGTACAGACAGTGCAGGTGCAGGTATCAGACCTGCGCCGCAAATTGCAGCTTGTACCGAAGAGGGAAGGCACAGGTGGTTTGCGACACCAAAATCCGCTGGCGATGCGAGAATGGGCAGGGATTTGGGAAGGGGCGACCGCCGACCGCAGAAACATGATACACAGACCACAGAGCATCAACAGGAAGGTGTGGGTGTCAAGACTAATCGGCGCTGTAGGATAGTTGCGCCGCTACACCTAAAGCGGCCTAGGCCAATGGGACCTCACCAGATGAAATGCAGAAGGACAGGACAAGAGAGCAGAATCATGAGCGTGAGGGCGCAACGCCAAGAGTACAAAGGGCAGCAGATGAACAGGCCAAGACCAGGTCTTGCTTTTTGCTCCTCTTTTGCATCCTTTCTGCCGTAAGTGCCCAAGGTTCGATCCTGTTGGGAGGCCCAACGCGTCGAGTGTTTCCCATAATACCGTGCTGATAAACTATATACAGCCTGGTTCAGGAAAGAGGTCCTGTCGTGGCTTCCCGCAGCGCCAAACAACCGCAAACGGGCCAATTGGTCTCACATGAGGAAGGCACGGCGAAGGCACAGCTGTGAGATGGGCGGGTTGGTCTACCATTACTGAGGGATGCCCCTCTGATTCTTTGCAGTCCAGCCTCGTCAATTGTCCTCTTCCACGTTTTGCGGCTCGTTTTCCGTACTTTGTCTTCGCTCCTCTTGTCTTTTTCTCCTCTTGTCGTTCGTTCGCTCGTTTTCTTCCGGCACAATTCCAGCCGTGTCTCCAGTTTTAAAACACAAGCTCCACTTGCGTCAGCGTGCAGAAGCGTCCGCGACGTTCCTTCCCCTAGTCGATTCCCCTCCTCCTTTAGCTGGGAAGGCGCCAGCCACACCTCAGCGAGTAACACGAGTCACGCACAAGTCACATTGCGCAGTTGCTCCCTTACCAAGGTATCTTACCACACATCAGCGTTGTATCCTCCCCCGTTCGAAAACACAACTATGACATGGAGCAGATAAGTAAAGTGCGGAGTCCTCGAATTGCACGGACATGTGCTCCATGATCTCGGCGGCCCCTTTCCCCTCGCCGACCTTTTCATGCCGTAGCTAGCAGCCCAAGTTTGATTGCCATTGTTTATATATTTCTCGTATTTGGCCTTGGATTAGCTCCGAAAAGGAGTCCTTTTTGCCACTTACACAGGCACGGCGGCTCTTTGGTTTGTACGACGTACGATTGTCACGCCTACTACGCTGTGCTACTATTTCTTCTGGTTGGGCGGCGCGATGGCCTGGAGATGGTCGCGTAAACTGTCAGAAAAGGTCGCCAATGCTGCCGGGTCACCAAAATACACCATTCATCCACGTGAGACATTAACTCTTAACAGCCTTCCGAAATCAAACTGGACGTGCCTTTGCTGATTTGTATCTAACCACTCTCCCGAACGCGGGTTCTTCGAAGCCATCGTCAGGTCATCACTGCTGAGTGCCAATCATTACTATTTCCGGGTGGGACCGTCGTCGCCTGATTCCTCTGTTCTGAGTATTTTTCTGCTCGGACCAGTCATCAGGTTGTATCTGTCTCCCTCGTCGTTTCTTTCGTTGCGCTCAGTTTTGTAATAGGTTATTGTTGATATCGAAACAAAACCGGGAAAGCTCATGAAAGTTACTCCAATCTAACGACGTGAGAGCTCCTACGCTCAGCCTTGTCAACAAACACAGTAACACTTTTCCCATATGCTGATTCCAAGCGGCAGAACAAATGCTCTGATCATAGGTCGGCCTCATCTAAATATAAAGGGCAACGTGTCAATAATGTATGTCGTATGAAATAGTCTAATCTGTGCGAGCATGGAGCAATATCAACGATGAAACAGCCTATACAAAAATGAACAAAAAACAAATGGCATTCTGCCTGTCTCTCCATCTTATGAAGAAAGTAGACACTGGCCAGAAGCACATGCAAAGATACTCGTAAAAAGCATCTATATCCCCGATTCCTCCCCCAAGAACATCACCGATATCGGGAAACCAACGAAGAGCAAGCAAGCGACAAACCGACGCAGTGAATAAATGATAAATGATAAATGCAATGAAAAGAACGGACTACGAGAGACGAAGCCCAGCAGGGTGTGTGAGCTTCATTCCCTCATCACCCGCCTTCCTCCACCAGAGCACGCGCACCGTATTATATATGGTTGTTAGGGGGCGGGTGGTAGACAACACAAAACACACGTGCTCGCATGCGCTTATGCGTCAATGAGGTTCTCCTCCTCCTGCGCCGGCTTGTTGTCCGCCTTTGCCTTGCCCTTGCGCTCCGCCGTTCTCTGGTAGTACTCGTTAATAACCTTGGCCGGGATACGGTTCAGCATGTCCTTGCGGTAGATCCGCAGCAGGCTCCACGCCAGATCCAGCGACTCGTAGATGGTGCGCGACTCGTACTGGCCCTGGCTGATGAACTGGCGCTCAAACTTTTCCAGGAACTCGAGCGACAGCTTGTCCTCGGCCGACAGCGCCTCCTCGCCAACGACAGCCTTCATGGCCGCCGCGTCACGACCAATGGCGTACTTGGCGTACAGCTGGTTCGACACGTCGCCGTGGTCCTTGCGCGTCATGCCCTCGCCAATGGCCGACTTCATCAGACGCGACAGCGACGGCAGCACGTTGATGGGCGGGTAGATGCCACGGTTGTACAGTGCACGGTCAACGGAGATCTGGCCCTCGGTAATGTAGCCCGTCAGATCGGGGATGGGGTGGGTGATGTCGTCGTTGGGCATGGTCAGAATGGGGATCTGCGTAATGGAGCCATTGCGGCCCTCGACACGGCCGGCACGTTCGTAGATGGTGGACAAATCCGTGTACATGTAACCGGGGTAACCGCGACGACCGGGCACCTCCTCGCGGGCGGCGGACACCTCACGCAGGGCATCGCAGTAGGACGTCAGGTCGGTCAGAATCACGAGGACGTGCTTCTCGAGCTGGTAGGCGTAGTACTCGGCCGTAGTCAGAGCCAGGCGGGGCGTGATGATACGTTCGATCCTAGCTTGTTAGCTGCCTGTATAAATCGCCCAAAAAACAACATACAACAGAAGGGCATGGAACGCACGTAGGGTCGTTGGCCAGGTTCAGGAAGAGCGTGACGCGCTCCAGACTGCCGTTCTCCTCGAAATCGCGGGTGAAGAAGCGAGCCGTCTCCAAGTTGACACCCATGGCGCCGAAGACAATAGAGAAGTTCTCCTCGTGTCCATCGTGCACGCCCTTGTTGGTGACGCCCTCACGCTGCACCAGGCCGGCCTGGCGACAAATCTGGGCGGCAATCTCGTTGTGTGGTAAACCGGAGGCGGAGAAGATGGGGATCTTCTGGCCACGAGCAATCGAGTTCATGGTGTCGATGGCCGAGATACCGGTCGAGATCATCTCCTCGGGGTAGACGCGCGAGTAGGGGTTGATGGGGCTACCGTTGATGTCCAGGTACTCCTCGGCAAGCACCTTGGGGCCCTTGTCGATGGCGCGGCCGGAACCGTCAAAGATACGGCCCAGCATGTCTTCGGAGACGCCAAGCTTGAAGCTCTCGCCGGTGAACTCGACCTTGGTCTGTAGAGAGAAGCTGCGTTAGGGCGGGACATGTACCACGGAGAAAGACAAACAGGGGAGCAGTCTTGCAGTCTTGATGCCACCACCACCTGATGCCAACGTACCTTCTTCACATCAACACCAGTAGTGCCCTCAAACACCTGCAGTCATTAGCATGCATCCCGGATATCGCAACAACATAGAACTCGCCGGGTTTATCGATGTCATCGTCGTCAATGGACTCGGCCATCGCATTGCATCGTCGTACCTGGACAACAGCGCGGCTGCCTACAATGGGGAGAAACGAGCAGTTAGCAATTTTGTGCAGCGTCCCAGAAAGACATCGTCAGAGCGTAAAAAGCAACGTACCTCTGGCCTCGAGGACCTGGCCGGAGCGGACGGAGCCATCGGGCAGCGTCAGGTTCACGATCTCGTTGTAGCGGGGGTTTTTGACCTAGATTAGATGGCCACACGTCAGCCAGATGTCGATGGTGAAAGCAGCACTCAAAACGAGGCACGAATACGAGGGAAAACAGAGACGGACATTGTCGAGAATGACCAGGGGGCCATTGGCACCGCCAACGGTGTTGTAGGTGATGTGCGGTTGGACATTGAACGACGAGGAAACGCGAGGGTCCATGGTGCTTGTCGTCGTGGATGTCGGCTGGCGGGAGGCCAAACGACGGGATGGCGAAGGGGGAAGAAAAGAAGATGCTGTAGAGCTGGCGACGGATGACGCTGCGAGGCGGAGAGGCGGAGAGGGAAGGGGAAACAAGAAGGAGTCGAGCGGCGTTGGCAGCGGGTCCGACGAAAACAAGCAAGAGGTGACGGAGGAAGGAGCGAGGCAGCAGCTATTGTTAGCAGTCGGCAGTCAGTGCAGAGAGTGGTTGATGCTGGCCGGCAGGAATGGCTGAGTAGACGGAGTGCGGGACTTTTGGACGGCAGGTGTGGCTTGCGAGGGGCCAAAGCAGAAAAAGTAGCCCCAAGCTCCTTGCTGCTTCGGGTTAACGCTGTATTGCAACAGAGAGCACTTACTGCCTGATCGGACGATGTCACGTGAAAGTGCCTGGCTGTGCCGCTTTTGCAAATTTAGGCCCGTTGTAGCCGCCTGCAGTGGCTAAACGTCAGGTTTGTAGTGCTTGGAATAGCTATGGAAATCCATTTTGGGCAAACGTCGAAAGTCGCGACATCCTCTCCAACGTCGCGGCGCCCAACAAATCGACCGCCATGTCGACCTTTTACGACACCGAGCCGCAGCCGACGGCGTCGCTCGTCCTGCACACGACCAGCGGCGAGATCGCCATCGAGCTGTTTGCCAAGCAGACGCCCTTGACGAGCCGCAACTTCTTGCAGCACTGTCTGGACGGCTACTACGACAACACCATCTTCCACCGCCTCGTGCCTGGCTTCATTGTGCAGGGCGGCGACCCGACCGGCACCGGCAATGGCGGCGAGTCGATATTTGACGGCGGCGCGCTGTCGGGCGACCTGGACGTGTGGCCCATGGACGAGCGCCGCGGCGCCAACGCGGGACCGCACGGTATCGGCTTCAAGGACGAGTTCCACACGCGGCTCAAGTTCAACCGGCGCGGGCTGCTGGGTATGGCCAACGAAGGCAAGCCGGACACCAACGGCAGCCAGTTCTTCTTCACACTGGACAAGGCGGACGAGCTCAACGGCAAAAACACTGTGTTTGGCCGCGTGGCGGGGCCGACGATTTACAACCTCACGAAGATCGGCCAAGGCGATGTGCAGGAGGGCACTGAGCGGCCACTGTACCCAACACGGATTACACGCACGGAGATCCTAACCAACCCGTTCTCGGACATGCGCAAGACGGAGCGGGAGGCACGACACAGCGCAGTAAGCGCGCTACCAGGAGCAGACGAGAAGAAAAAGACAAAGCGCAAAAAGGGCGTCAACAAGAACCTCTTGAGCTTCGGCGACGACGTCGAGGATGATCTCGAGAGTGATTTGGCAGCGTCATCACGAGGAAAGAGCAAAAAAGCGAAGCTCGACACGGACGACAAGAACAACCGCGAGGACAAGACGGACAAAACAGACAAGACGGGCAAGCCGGACCACACAGAAAGCACACACTACCACAAGACAGCATTACCGTCACGAACGCTGTCTGGCAAATCGTCACCAGAGCGCTCGGCGCAGTCTTCCAAGAAAGGCAAGGACAAGCATGTGTCCGACTCCGATTCCGATCCGGAATCTGCACCGCGGCGGAAACAACCAGAGATGACGGCCCTGGAGAAGACGAATGCCGAAATTGCCGCTCTCAAGGCCTCGATGCGACGAACCGTTGCGGTGGAGACAGAAACCACAAAGGAGGACAAGAAATCGGCCCTAGACAGTCTAATCCCACCCGATGCGAGGCGTGGCAAGAAGTTTGACCGCAAAAACGGACTGTCGAGCCATGACAAGAAGACGCTGCGCTTTCTGGACGAATTCACCTCCAAACTGGGACAGGGCGCCAACGGAAAGGCCGCATTGCCTCCCTCAGAACCATCGGCGACTGCAGGACCAGACGGGGGCGAGGGCGAGGGCGAGGGTGAAGGTGACGGCACGGTGTGTGACCTGCACTTCATTGCCAACTGCCAGAGCTGTCGGCCCTGGGACAAGAACGGCGAGGACGGCCAGGCGAGTGACAGCGACGGCGAGGACTGGATGTCCCACACGCTCAACTGCGCGGCCGACAAGCTGGGCAAGGACCTGAGCTACCGCAAGAAGGCGGAGGAGGAACTGATTGTGATCGACCCGCGCGAGAAGGCGCAGGCTCTCAAAGAGGAGAGGAGCAGCTCGCGGCGGGATAGCGGCCGTGCAGGGGGCCGTCGGGACCAGGCACGGCATGCAAAATTGTCACAGGCAGCAACAGTGCCTGGACGAGGGGCTAGGTGATGTGATCTCGGATCAGGCTACAAGACAGTATACAAAACAATACCCATTTGCATTGCATTCTAGAAGGTGCTCGAAGTTTCCAACCTGCCAAGTGTTTGCCTAGGACCGAGTTGTGCAGAGACGTAAGGCTGTCAAGATAATGAGACGTGACGTGCGCAAAGGGCGTAAAAAGGCACCGGGTTCGGTCTAATTTGCGGCGCTGTAACCGAGGAATTTACAGTGGAGTGTTGGCCCCATATTACAGCATGTCTCCGATCCACGGCAGGACCCGAACACCGACGGCTGACAACCGCCTGCCCGGGTCTTTAAAACCGGTCCTGGTTTTTCTATTTTACGTAGGAACATACTGAACACGTTGGCCCAACGCGCCTTCCCAAGTTGCCATCTCGCCAGTCATACCACTGCCGCGGAAGGACCGATCAGGCAGTTTGTCAAAATGGGCAACATGCATAGCGTGTTAGGCAGAAAGGGCGGACGATGACATCTCAACGGAAAGAGCTGCCCAGCAAAAAATACGTTTTCAATGTGAAGGCTTGACACCGCGCGCTCTGATTGGCCAGTGACACTGAATAAGAGTAGGTTGACTAGATAGGCTTGCGCGACGTGCTGTTCTTTGACCGCTAATTGTAGCAACTTGTAGGTAGCCGAACAACCCGCCGTAGCGGGCGGAGCAACTGTAAATGACAAAGGCCGCCAGCCATGCCGCCCTGACCGCCTGCCCGCCCTGCCCGCTTTTCTGCTTTAGCACGCCAATTGCATGGGCCAGCGAGATACAGCCTCACGCTCTAGCGGGCTGCAGAAAAAGGAAAAGGCGACAAAAAAATCGAAAGAGGAAAACAGAAAACAGAAAACAGACACGATACAACAACACGACGAACAACGACGAGGAACGACGAACAACGGCCCGCCATCCCTCTCCCCTCCGACCTGTACGTGCAATATATTTCAAGTCCTCGTGCGGCCGCCTCGGATTCGCTGCGCCCAACTGAAACGGCCAGCGATTGCGCCCGAAAGGCCTCGATCGCGATCAAACGGACCGCGACAGACGGCCAGCATCTTGACGATTCCTGTCTCCCACAGCACCGCGACGGCCACGCTTTGGCCTGGACGACGCAAACGATCTTAATTCCTCGCTGTATATTGTTACGACTGCATATCTACGACCGTGCCGGCTGGCCACCGCGACCCCGGACGAACGACGGCCCGTTGACGGCTTGGTTATCTCGCCGGCTCGCATCCGGCCACGTTTTCTTTTTATTTCATTGTGTGACACGACAACGGTGAACACGCTCCCCGTCCCGAGATCTCATCAATACACGTCACGAACTGTTCGTCGCTTGACGAGCATCCCCTCGACGCCAGCAGCCGGAGGCGGACAGCCCTCGACGCTGACGACTTCCGTACCGTGCGATTGCCCATTCCCCCGCTTCTGTTACGACAACTCCCCGTAGCCGGCAGCCATGTCCCCGAATCCTCGCAAACGCGCCGCGCCCGGCGATCCGCCCGTCTTCCCCGTTGCCGGCAATGGGCAGCCTGGCTTCACCCCGGCGACGCAGCAAGAGCAGCTGCTCCAATGGTCCGGCGGGCTTCCCGAAGGCTTCCCCAATCTCGCCCAAAATGCAAACTCGTATATGATGGGCAACCAGGGCCAGTTCTTGCAGCAACAGCTTCGCCAGCAGCAACAACAGCAGCAGCAGCAGCAGCAGCAGCAGCAGCAGCAACAGCAACAAGTACCGCTGCAGGCCGGCCAGCCGCAGCAACTTCATATCCAGCCCCAGCCTGCCGTGCAGCAAGTGGGCCAGGTCCCACCGCAACCGACGTCCACAGCCATTGCTCGCCGGCCACCCAATCGCGCCCTGGTTCCTTCGGTGGCCCGGCCGGCGTTTGATCCGAACACGGACTGGTCTGCTTTTGGCGACGATGCGGGCGCGCTGACGACCAGCCTCAACCACAGCGTGGGTGGCCACCTCGCTGGCGGCAACAACAACAGCAACAACAACAACAACAATGGCAGTGGAGGCACGGGCCTGCCCGGTGAGAACGAGAGCATCGAGGTTCTGGAAGAGCGCGCGCAGCGCATTAAGAAGGACGCGCAAGCGAAGCGGAAGCAGATCCCGCCGTTTGTGCAGAAGCTGAGCAGCTTTCTCGAAGAGGCCAAGAACACCGAGCTGATCCGCTGGTCAGAAAACGGCGACTCGTTCATCGTGCTGGACGAGGACGAATTTGCAAAGACACTGATCCCCGAACTCTTCAAACACAACAACTACGCGTCCTTTGTCCGCCAGCTCAACATGTACGGCTTCCACAAGCGCGTCGGCCTGTCGGACAACTCAATGAAGGCGAGCGAGCGGAAGAACAAGAGCCCCAGCGAGTACTACAACCCGTACTTCCGGCGCGGCCACCCGAATCTGCTGTGGCTTATCAACAAACCGAAGAGCGGGAGCAAGGCGAAGCGCGGCAAGAAAGACGACGGCGACGGCGATAGCGACGAGGACGTGGCCCTCGACGAGCCGTCCCAGATGGCGCACCATGCTAGCATCCAAGGGATGGGCAACCCGCAGGGGCGCGGCTACGGGGCGCCCGGCGCTGGGCTCGGTGCCGGCGTGGGCAACCTCTTGGGGGCCGGTGCCGGCGGAGCAAGTGGTGCGAGCGGTGCTGTTGCGCTGGACGCCGACGGCCATGCCAGCGGCGAGCTGGCGCCCCTCCAGAAGAAGGACTTCCAGATCATCAAGGACGAGCTCAACACGCTGCAGACGCGGCAGGCGCAGATTTCGAAGGTGATGCAGAGGCTGCAGTACGACAATGCACAGCTTCAACAGCAGGCGCGGCTCTTCCAAAACATGCACGAACGCCACGAAAACTCCATCAACGCCATTCTCAACTTCCTGGCCAACGTCTTCCGCAAGTCGCTCGAGGAGCAGGGCGGCGTCCAGGGCGTTACCGAGCTGCTGGCAAGCATCTTGCCCAATGGCCAGATGCCCACCGGCAGCGTCGTGGACCTGACTGACGACTTCGACCGACGGCGGCCGACGCCTCAGGCAGCCAACCTGGGCACGCCCCCGATGAAGCGACAGCAGAGGCTGCTGCCCCCGATCCCGGCGCCCAGCGTGTCCTCGACCACCACATCCACACCACAGGCGTCCGGCAATGGCGGCGGCGCGGGGGCCCGCGGGAGCAGCGCACGGTCGTCGTCCGTCCTCTCGCCCGGGCAGCAGCACGTGGGCGCGGGCGACGGTCATACCAGCGTGGGCCAGGCCGGACACCAGCCGACGATGGGCTCGGTCACAGAGCTGTATGACTCGCCGAGCGAAAGCACGTACCTGCAGCAGGAGCTGCAGGCCAACCCGCAGGAGGGCATGATGCGCATCATCAACGACACCAACGCCAACACGCCGGCGTCTGGGTCTGCGATGGACCTGCTCGAAGCGGCGGCCGGCACGCCGGCCAACATGAGCACGGATCAACGCGACCGGGTGATTGGCCTCATGTCCGGGCAGGGCCCCAACAATGGCAACATGGGCCAGCAGCGGCCTCAGCAACAGCCTCAGCCGCCCAATGTCGCCAACTTTGCCCGGAACAGCCCGATAACTGGCCCTGGCGGCATGCCCCTGTCGCCCCAGGTCCCGATGACGATCCCGGCGACCGATGCTGGCGCGGACAGCGCCTCCTCCAACAACGTGCCGGGCATGCTCTCGCCGGCGGGCGGCGCCAACGCATCGCTGTCGCCCCTTCTCGGCCATGCGCAGACCGTGCCGCCGCCGTCGCTGCAGGACATCTCGAACACGCAGTCCGAAATCGAGGCGCTCCAGCGGCTGCAGGACGAGCAAAATGCCAAGATCAGCGACCTGACGCAGATGCTGGGGCCCCTGAGCCCGTCTGGGCGTGTGCCGGGCATCGACGAGGACGCTATTAGTGTTGGCGGCACGAACCCGGGCATGCAGAGCCCGGGGTACTTTGACCTCGGCCAGTACCTCGACTCCAACGCCTTTGGCGACGACTTTAATTTTGCCACGGACGATCTCGTGGGCGCCGGTGCTGCCGGCCTTGCGGCCCCCGTCGCCGACGGCAGTGCGGGTGGCGGCGGCCCTGCGCCTCTGGCAGACGACTTCAGCTTCACCATCCACCCGACCAACAATGCCGACGGCGGACACGGCGCCGACGGCGATGACGACGGCGGCCAGGGCCTCTTTGGCAAGTCCCCGAGCCCGGCCGTGACAGAAGAGATCCAGCGGACCGATCTCAGCGCAGGAAACAGCCCGGATCCGGCCGTGAAGCGGCGGCGTGTGAGCTAGATGGGGTCTTCGTTTCTCTCCTCAACTTGCGCCGATGAAATGGCCTTTTCTTATTTCACTTTCACATTTCATCGTTCCCTTGCTTTCCTTTGTTCTGCCGGGCCTTGGGTATATGTCCTTTTCTTGTGTGGGGGTCTCCTTTTATGCTACATTTTATGATATTTTTGGGGGAACGTGTCTCTTTTCACACCACGGGCAGGACGGGACAAGAAGGGTACTTTTACTGCCGGGTACACGTTCACCTTGGCTGGATGGCATCCCTGTTTACGACAGCTTTTTACAGCTAAGGGGGAGCCTGAACAAATGACGGCGGAAGTCATGGCCGAGGGTGGGTTGGATTTCTTTTCTTTCTTTTATTCCTGTTTTCGTGATTCTCATGGGAGGACCAACAGGTTCTATTAACGATCTTCATCTTTTAATTTATCATTCCATTGCCATTCACTGCTGCATCGCGTTGTCCTGCATCTTTAATCGACAATGTCTAGGTTTACGACCGTGGTTTTGATGCCATATTCATTGTAAGATACTAGAGTAAAGTCGTTCAGCGTCTACTGAACCTCATCTCCCCTCTCGGATGAACTACACAAAATGGCAAAATAATACGCGACTTACATTGTATGCTGTGCTAGGAGGAAGAATAGCTGCGTTGTTGTTCACTTCTGACAAAATGTAAGATAGCTACGTCCGCAGCTTCCGCAGCCAACACGCTTTCCCCACTGCAATGACGAACACTGAGTCTAGGGGACCGACCCCAAAGGCAAGGGCGCCAGGGCGCCCCTAATCCATTAATGTGCCTGCCTTGGCCGGACGCGCCCCCTTTTTCTGCCAATGAGAGCCGTTGCAACCGACTGAGCCAGTCTCACATTCTGCCCCACCTCTCCTTCCCCGCCAAAGTGCGCTGCAGAAGGCACCATTACCGCCGCCAGAGAAGCTCTCCTTCGTCCCTTCCTTTCAGACGTCGCGGCGTCTCGTGTTTCTTTCCTTCCTAGCGCTCAGCCCTGAAACAAGGACACAAGGGCAGCCTTCTCTGTCCAATTCAGCCCTTTTCATATTGGCTATTCTTTGCCCAACCCATCTCGACATCTCGAATCTCGACGTCTCTCCCAAGAAACACAGGCACCTTCGACGTGCATACTCCGTGACACACGAAACCCGGGCCATACACAACTGACATAACCTATCGGATACCAAGCCAAGCTCGAACCTCAACACTCTTCCTACCGTTTACCCGTACACGCCTATCCTCTTCTTCGCAGAGAACAAAAATGGCCGACGAAGAGCACGAAGTACGCATTCGACCTCGGCTCTCTCTGCCCTTCCTCCTCCGGTCCACAGCCTCTCGCTAACACACACACGTACAGGGCGCCACCGTGCAGGAGCAGCTGATTGAGGCGTGCCGCCGCAACAACACCGACCTGCTCGCCGAGGTGCTCCAGGGCCGCTCCGAGACCGAGGCCGCCCGCCTGCTCAACGAGACCGTCACCGTCCTCGGCAACCACCTCTACCACGAGGCCGCCTCGCAAGGAAACTGTACGTGTTGTCGTTGTGTCCTCGCTTTCTTTTGCCCTCGCTTTCTTTTGCCCTCGCTTTCTTTTGCCCTCGCTTTCTTTTGCCCTCGCTTTCTTTTGCCCTCGCTTTCTTT
>WNLO01000006.1:404249-494967 GCA_021398005.1 Sporothrix luriei
TGTCCTCGCTTCGCTCGCCTTCCCTAACGTCACCCGTGCAGACGAAATCATCGATGCCCTCCTCGACCAGCCCGGCTTCGAATGCGACCCCATCGCCCGCCGCGACGGCGACACCCCGCTCCACACAGCCATCCGCTGGTCCAACGCCGAGCCCGCCGCCCAGCAGCCCTTTGCCCAGGCCCTCGTCACCATGATGCTCGAGGCCGGCTCCAACCCGCGCATCAAGAACAAGGCCGGCCTCACCGCCGCCCAGCTCGTCGACCCGCGCTACCCGCAGATGCGCCAGCTGATCCAGACGCAGGAGTACATGCTGCTCAACGCCAGCGACTTTGTCGACGACAGCAACGCAAGCTCCAACAACAACAGCAGCAAACCCTCGTCTGCGCCGACGCCGACGCCACCACCGCCACCACCACCGGGCCGCCCGGGCGGTGCCGCACCAGCCATACCGTCGTCGGCGGCGCCACCGGTCCCGCCGCCGGCGGCCGCCGCATACGACGACGATGCCGAGTTTAGTGGCAGTGACGATGAGGAGCGGGCAGAGTGGGAGCGGCAACGGCGGCAACGGCGGGCATAGGGGTTATTGGGGTTGGGTTGCTGTGAGGGGAGGGGGCGGGGGAGGGGGTGCAGGGCCAGAGCGCAAAACACATTGGTTACATAGAGAAGCAGAATCGGGGCTGCGAGCATGCATGTAAATTGATGTTTTTAATTCATTTGTGATCAATTCCAACGTCTGCAACGTGCGTGTATGACCAAGAACAGCTATATACAGTAGGAAAGCAGATTTGTATGACAAACTCCTATTCCCGTAAAGGCCAAATCAAGAGAGAAACGACAGGGTGAACCATTATAAACAGAAGGAGAGGACAGGGCGAGAGAAGACACACAGCAACAGTCGCTTGTAAGTGAAAATAGTCATTAACTTGTTCTAGTCTGTTTTTGTCCAAAAAACCCAACGGCCGCGGCACGACGTCCTCCGCCATCGCCTGGTGTCGTAGATTAATCGTCAAGATCATGAATGCTTGAGCACATTCAAAATAGGAGAGGTGGTAGGGGGCTGTATGTAATGTGGGCCGCGATATATGCAAAGGAAAGTGATCGAGTCGAGAAAGGAAGAGTAGACCAAAGACAGACGACAGTGAGGGAGACAAACAGCAATGTCACAAAAGCGATATACAAAAGCGATGAAGCGAAAATCAGGCGTAGAGACAGAATGAAGACAACAAGCAGATGACAAATTGAGACATGAAAAAGGGGTATGCAAAATGCAGCTATGAAAATGAAAGATGGGGACAGACAAAGCAGAAACAATGTAAGTGACAGGAGACTAGACAACAGTAAAAATGAAGAAGAAAAAAAAAAAAAAAAAAAAAAAAAAACACATCAAGACGACCAAAAGTGCTCCCCTTTAAAGGCCCGAGAAGGATCTATTCATACAACGCCATGAAAACAATAACAGAGAAGTGATTAAGAAAAGTCAGAGGCGTGAACGAAAGCGGAAACTCCGAAAAGACAAAGCCGGCCGTCGACGACGACATCGTGCGTCTACGTGGCCTTGTTCTTATTAGAAATCATCGAGAGGCCGCGAAGGCGCCCGTGGATAAACCGGCTGGCCGCGCTGTCATGGCCCTGCTGCCCAGAACTCTCCTCGAGGTTGCGGCCCGCCGAGTGCGACGACTCGAGCCGTGACAAGCGCGCGGCCGTCGTGAAGTCGCTGCTGGCTTCGTAGCTCGCCCGGACGCGGTCCATGGACGCGCGCATACGGTCGTACGACGGCCGGGCCCGGTCAATCGACGGGCGGCCCCGGCCCGACGCCGTGGCAGTGTAGTCAGTGGAGGACACCGCCATACCTATGTTCATTTCGTCAACAGAGTACTGGCGATCGTGGCCACCACCACTATAGTTGGTGCCGTCACTACCGTTTTGCGTACGCGTATTGTGTGTGGCAACGGACGGCGGGTAGATGGGCCGCCGGTCTTCGTCGACACTGGCAAACTGCATGTGCTGCGAGTTGTGCTTCTTGCCCTTGCGGGAGCCTTCCGAGGAGGACCCGCCCGCCGAGTTGGTGCCGTCCACCAGCTTCTCGACGTCAGGCCCGGCCTCGCTCTGGATGAGCTGGCCGTCCCTGTTGTAGCCTTTAAATTTGCCCTGCTGGGCCTGCTCGCGGATGATGTCGACATCGTACGGGAAGTACACCTTCTGCAGCGCCTTGATTGCGTAGCGCGGGAAGATGCACAGAACGGGCACGATAAAGTACACCGCCCAGAAGCTCGCCTCGCCGTAGACGGCCGCCCCCGTGCCGTAAAAGTACTGAGAGTACGTCGTCGACGTGTAGACGCCCGTCCAGAAGAAGACAAACAGGAAGCTGAGGGCGACCACGAGCACCATCAACCAATCCCACCGGTAGGTGTTGATCAGCATGTACAGGTTGATTGTCAGGACCGTCGGGTGAACAATGTAGGCACCCAGGCGAAGACGATCAGCCACATCCAAGCCGTCGAAGGTGGCAAAGGGCGTCCGGACCATGGTCAGGTAGGGAATGAAGAAACACATGACAGATTGGTAGAGACCATCAGCCATGTACAGCCTAAAAAGGAGATGACAAACACATGGTTAGCAAACGAAAACTGGGAGACAAAAGAGCCTACCAGGAAGAGAACGAGCCAGAATATTGGGATATACGAAGAAACAAAGATGCGCATACCAGAACTTCCTCTGCGTCCATTCCAGGCGCTCAATACCACGGCGATAGAGCTGCGGGACGGCGAGAGACACCGTGTCGGGGACGTCTTGGTCCAGAACACCCATGAGGATGACAGGCACCGAGGTGAAGAACAAGTTGAACATCAGGATGTACGTGTAGTCGAAGATGTAGGTCATGTCGTAGTTGCAGAAAATCTGGAACCAGAAAATCGAAAACACCCAAATGATGTTCTTGTAGAAGAAGTTGGCGATGCTCTCGCCCATGCGGCGGTACGACCAGCGGCCGTGCACGAGGACAAGGCGCTTCAAGAAGCGGAACTGGCCAACCGCGTAGTCCGAGGACATGGCCGCCTGCCGACCCTCCAGACCAGCGATACCGACACCAACATCGGCCTCCTGGATCATGGCCACGTCGTTGGCGCCGTCGCCAATCGACAGAGTCATGACGTCCAGGCCGTTCTTGACCAGGGCGCACACAGCGGCCTTTTGCGCCGGGCTCACGCGGCAGCACAGGACGGACTTGCACTGCTTGCACAGCAGCAGGAACTTCTGGCTCAGCTCGTCGCTCAGGGCCCAGCGCAGCGTGAAGCCGTCAATAACGACCGCGTGTGTAGGGGCGGGCGGCTCGTGGTTGGCACGTGCGGCCTTCAGGTCTTCGTCGCCGCCTGTCAGGCCGAAGGCCGCAAGACCCTTGTCCAGCTGGGCCTCGATGCGCTCCATATAGTCGTCATCGGCGGTGTTGCCAGACTCGTCCTCATCCACTCTGAGATGCAACAGTTCCATATCGTTGTTCAGCAGGTTGCATGAGAAACCGATGTTGATGGCCGTCTCGACCTTGTCGCCCGTCAACACCCACAGCTTGATGCCGGCCTCGGCCAGCAGAGCAATGGTGTCGGGAACGCCGTCCTGCAGACGGTCTTCAATGGCGGTACCGCCAAGCAGGGTAAGGTCTTGCTCGATCAGCTCGGCCGCGGCCTCCATCTTCTCCTCACGGTTGTCCACGGCAGTCGCGGCGGCGTCGTGGATCTTACGCCACGAGTAGTACTCGTCTTCGGTCAGGACGCGCTGCGCAATGCAGAGCGTGCGGAGACCCTCACGGGCAAACATCTCCAAGTGCTCGGCCGTCGCCTTGCGCAGCTCAGCCTGCTCGCCGCGCTTAAGCCGCGAGTAGATGATGCTGTCGGCGCCCTTGCAGATAAGCACAATCTTGTTGTCGGGCATGCGCACAATGGCGCTCATGCGCTTCCGCGTGGAGTTAAACTCGATCGTAGTGAGTACGGGGTAGTGCCGCTCCTCGCCCATGACGTTGAGGCGGATACCGACATCCGTGTTGCCAAGGACCGTGAAGCCCATGTCACGAGCGGTGGCGACGAGGGCAGCCTCATCGGGCGACTGGGCCTTGAAAATAAGGCGGGGCGGGTCGCCCGGGATCTTCTCGGACAAGACGGTGTGGCAGAGAGCAAGGCTGAGCATGAACTGCTCGTTGGCTTGCTGCTGCTCGGCACCGTGGACGCCAGAAAGATCTTCGACAAAATCGGGAGCAATGAACGTGATCTCGTCGTCGTGGAGGTACGGGTTGTCGTTGAGCTGGCGGAGACCGGCGAGCGCCTTATCTTTGGCAACGGCAATCTCGGCATTGGCCCGCTCGGCCTCCTTGACGACGTCGATCCCCAGGCGCTTCTGCATGCCAGCCTGGGCTTCGGTGTACGCTTCACCGTACGGCTGGCCGTTGATCGTCGCCTTCTTGAACTCCATGACGTTCTGGGTCAGAGTACCGGTCTTGTCAGAGAAAATGTACTCAATCTGGCCAACATCGTCGGAAATGTTCCACGACTTGGGAATGCAGGGCTGGTCGGCCTTTTCGTAGTACATCTCGACATCGCTGTAGATGAAGATGGCTTGCAAGGTGCGGATAATCTCGACTGTGATATAAAGAGAAATGGGCACCAAGTTCTGGAACAAAATAAAAGCGGCCCAAAACGTGACAAAGCCGGCCAGCGGAGGCGTGCCGCCGTAGGGTCCCATGTCGACATATGCAAGCGATGCGTCGGTCTTAGCCCACGAAACGCCGTTGACAAGGGCGGAAATCAGGCACATAACAAACAGGACACCGAAGTTGCAGATGACGTTGAAGTTGAGCTCACGAGCAATACGGGCACGCTTGCTAGGAGTGTCGCCCGCGTTCATCATGATCTTCGTGTCGTGACCAGTGAAGAGAACAATGCCTAGCGCCCACTCGGTGTTGCGGAGGTTGCAGCCACGGAGCAGGAGGTTGTCGATGGTAATGGGCTCGGACATCTCATGCACGGCGCCAGAGGGGTCCTCCTCAAAAGACTGGTTCCAGTGGATGGCGCCGTTGTACTTGTACAGGTTCGCCTGGGGCGGCTCGCTCTGGACGTAGAACTGGGCACGCTCGCAGTCGCGCGCGTGCTTGAGGCTGCGGCCACAGCGAAGAGACTGGCGGAACTTGAGGTTGGTCTCGCCGTCCAAGTTCTTGGTCTCGATGTAGCAGCCACCATCCGGGTCGGACGTGGCCAGCACGACAACGTCGGCAGGTAGTTCGTCGTCGTTATAGATACGAACAAAGTCGCCAACCTGCAGGTCCTTCCAGGCGCCGCGGTGGAAGCGGGCTTTGCCTTCAGGAACAACATTGCGGTTCAGGAGATCAGGCTTCGCTTTGGCGACGTTGAACTCGCCATCGGCGGCGGGGTTGAAAGAAAATGCCGACGTAGGGCGCGTCTTGTCCTGGGAGACAGAAAGCATGTCCTGCATCTGAGGCGGCGCATTGCGGGGCGACGGCGAGGGAACAGGCGTCATCTGGATGTTCTCGCGTGCAGACACAAACGAGTCCCGCTGGCTGTACGGCGAGAGCATCGATTCGCGGCGCGTATGGCGTGTTTCGATAGACGCGCGCGGATCGTAGCCATTGGGGTCGACCTCGGCGGCCTTCCGCTTGTCCTTGCTCTCCTTCTTCCAGATGCGCTTGATAAGGTGCCAGAGTCTCGAGAAGAAGCGCGAGGTAGCCTTCTTGACCTTGCGCCAGGCCGACACATTGTCCTGGATGACGTTGACATTGTTCCAGTCCAGGAGGCGGTACACGGGGGAGTTGTTCAGAGTCTTGTCCGAGCGCGTACGGCGCACGTCCTCTATGGCATCACGGATGGCCGTGATGACAATAATGGCGATCAGTGGGACGGAGTTCAAGCCCGGGTTCTCGACACCGAAAATCGCGAAGAACTAGGTGAGAAAATGGTCAGCAAAGAGAACAACGCAAAAAGGCCGGACCGACGTAGAGAGAGCCGACCAAACAGGGAAACAGCTGCAGGCGACAGGACTATACATACAGCAAGAATGACAACAAACAAGAAGAACATGTTTGCAATGTTGTGGAACTGAAAGTACAAGTTCTTCGGGATGAACGAAAGTGGTGTGTACTTGGCAGTCCGAATCTTGTTGCGCGAGTACGTCTGCTTGGGCGCGCCGTTCTCGTCCTTCTGCTCGGGCGGTAACGGAAGGTTGAAGTAGAGCGTGCGCGGGCCAGGGCCATCGTGCTCCTCCTCCTCGCCGGCAGGGGCAGCATCCGCATCGGCATTGTTGGGTTCGCCGCCTTGGCGGAACGACTCGGAACCGCCCGACACGCGTTTCTTCTCGTTGGCGAGGGCCTTGCCGTGCCGGCCAATGAGGGACAAACGCTTCTTGTTACTGCTCTTGACAGTCATCTTACGGGTGGCCCAGCGAGAGCGTTTTGTCTTGGGCGTTGACGTCGAGCCGCCCTGCCGTTTTGGGGCGGGCGGCGAGTTGGGGTGCGGGAGGTTTTCCGCAATGGTGATGCCGTTGCTGTGCCTGCTGGGTCCGGCTGCTCCGGAATCGTGACCAGCCTCGATATCGTTGTCGCCATAGGACGGCTGGGCGGGCACGTCCGCCGGGTTGTCTGTTGCGTTCATCATATTGGGCGGCGGATGGAACGGTGATGGGGAGGGACGGGAGGGACGGGAAAAGAGATTACTAGGGGATGCGGGTCGAAGAGGTGATGCCACGCGGGCATATCCTAGAGACGAAGGCCTATCGTCTTCTTCGCGTCGAGGGTGTTGCTCCTATGTGGACTCGGGCAGGCGACGTTCTACGAGCCAAAAAGGCGGGTTGGCCGCGTCCCGTTTCGGGGGGAGGACCTCGTCTCTGCCAACACCGACAAGCGGGTGGAATGGATGCTGCGCGACGCCGGGATTACAGCATGAACACAATTCGACAGTTTCGAATCGCACAACGCCGGGAATGGCTGTCGACTCGAAGAGAACGTTGTTGGCGAAAGGGGGGTTGTCCACAGGAACTCAACAGCGGCGTCGAGAGCATGAGACGTGTCGACTCTCGTCTCGAATCGGCGAGAAAGGGGGTCAAGAAATTCGTAAGAAAGGAAGCGAAACGAGGCGAATCCGTCGTCTGCGTCTGTCGTCGTCTGAAAGAAAATGCAATGCGAAAAAGGAACAGATCCAAAATGGCAGGACGCGATCGGGAGGCGAATTGTCGTGGTCGGCCGTGTCGGGGGACGAACGCCCTTTCTTTCTGAGAGTTGACTGTTGTCGAGAACTGGACAACCAGCAGAAACGTACAGAAATGTCCAGGCCCTGAGTATTTTGGGAGCGGCGGGAGAAGAGGACGGGGACGAAATGGACGAATAGACCGCCAAGGCTAAGCACGAGAAAGCGGAGCCTGAAGAAAAAAAGGAATGGGGGGACCCAGTACGAGCGCCGCTAGGAATAGCCACCGGCGAGAAAGGGAGAGCCAGACACAGGCGGCTGAGTCTGTAATTGCGTTGAGAGTGCGTTCGTCACAGAAACAAGGGGATAAGGGGAATACAAAGAAAAGAAACAAAAAGAAAGAAAAAGGAACAACGCGGGCAAAAGAGAAGCCTAGAAAAACGGGGAAGGAGACATCGAGGAAAGGATAAAAATTAGCACAGGCTATAATACGAAGCGACGGCGACGAACCGCTGGACGCAGCAAGAGCGAGGGACGAAACAACAGTGAGAACGCGAGTGAGATGGAGAGCAAGAGCGACCGAGGCGAGAGAACCAGGCGGGAATTGCTGGGTCTGGTTTCGAGACTAATTTGCCAATGTCGGATGGCCCGGGGCGGCAGAAAAGGCAGGAGCAATACTGAGTAGTAATTAGTGTGTGTTGTTTGGGGTGCACAGGGAAGGAACAGACGAGCGCCGCCCCAAAAAGCATAAAACAAACCGAAGACGCGAAGGGGGCTTGCCTTTTTGGCTGGCGGCATAAGCTAACGAAAAAGAATCAGCGGCCAGTGTGTGCAGTACCTCGAGGTACCCCGGGCGAGCCGTTGCGGGCGAATAGAGTAACGGACTTAAAGCAGAGAGACCTAGAAGTACATCAGTTTGGTAAGCAGCTGCTGCAAACTCAGCCTCGCTGACGGAGAAACAGCTATCAGCATTTTGATTTGGAAGTCGCGATTGGCGGCCAGAACGAATGCGATGCGCTGGCCACTCCGAACAGGAAAGTGCGTACGGTCAGTTTCGCCTTCCTAACTCCGTCGAGATTCTAGTGCCCGAGGAACGGGAAAGAGCAAGGCAGACACGATGCGAGATGCCGCCGTAAAAACACGGCAGGAACACCCACCGAACAACACAGGGGTCTGTCTGTTCGGGTTGCGAGGCCACGTCGATCAGATACGGTATTCTTACGGCGGCTCTGAGCATTGGCAATGTGCGCTGTTTGCTTGTCCAGGAACAGGAGCGATGATACTCAACGTCCTGGCAGCGACCTGAGAGGCACAGCCCCGTATTGTTACTTGCATGTCTCCTCACCAAATATGAAATCCGAAATAGGGACAGGACCGCACGACGCTCACATGTAACGACAAGGTCTGGAGGTGTAATTACATCGTAGTTATTCCAGTCTCTATTACATCTTTTTGGTTGGCAAAATAGTCTTTGCGAGACCCACAATCTGTAATACACGCCTCTGGAGTACGTACACATAAGATACATAATTCAGCGCAGTTTGCAGAACAGGCCAGTCAGCTCTCAGGGGCCGATTACCAACGCAAGAAGTAGCCATCCAGCCACCGCCTACATTGTATGCCTGGAATGCAGATCGCGTCTTCTGCGCGTAAGGCAGATAGCTGCAGGAGAACTCCAGCAATGTAGCAGTGCAAATCAACTATGGACGCGGGAAGGGAGCGGGAGAAGGAACGACGACAAAAGAACAGACCCAGCTCAGAACTGTAAACAGCTGGAACAAGGGACGGAGTGGGAGACAAGGGGCAATGCGGCATGCCAGCACCGGAATTCCAAGATGCACCGCAGCTTGCGCATCTCTCCGTGAATCCATTCTCGGACACTAATGACCAAGCCCAGAAAGAGGCCCAAGGACCCTGATACTGTCCCAAACTAAACAAAAAAAAATGCTAAGAAATCTCAACCCATAAGGGGCCGTTTGCCCAGGGGTCCAGCCAAGCGTGCCGAGAAGTTGGAGGCATCAGACACCTAGGCTAGGAAGCGCACGCTTTGTCTTCCGACGAAGGCATCCCAATTCAAGACAGAAGAAAAGGGGAGGATGCGTCGAGCGGACGCCGAACGACGCAGGTGGTGCGCGCGAGAGGACGTGCACGCGGCGCGTCTGGGCTGCATCGTTGCAACAGAACGAGCGACCCGTTTCAGGGGGCAAGGCAGTAACAAAAGGGGGGGCACTGACGCTCAGACGGTCTTACCCCGTTTTGATTTGGCATCGTGGTCTTTCTGTTTTCGGTCAGAGGCAATACCTGCCGTTTTATGTCGCAACACTACGAAGTCCTGTCCAGGCTTGCTGTGTTCCTTCCCCCGGTCCTTTCTTTTGCGCGCCTCGCCTCCTGCCCTTCTCGACTACAGCCCAAACCCGTACCTGCCGTCTGGCCGAAACTACGGGGTTAAGAACGACGGAGACCGCACCAAGTCATAACCGGTGGACTGCCAAAGGAACCCGCAAAGCCGTAATTGCGGCCAAGCAGCGGCTATTGCCAATATTCTTTCTTTTCAGTCACAGCGGACCGTGGAACCACAGGGCGCCGAGCGTCTGTAAGTAAGGCACAAGTACGAAATATCAGGGGCCAGACTCCACCCAACAACCAACGGCCTTCGAGTGCCCGGAACAGCCCGAGAGCCCGTGATTGCCCTTCCAGCGTGTAAGACACTATTTCCACTGCGCTTCCACGACTCGGAACCAGGTTGTTTTGTAAGCAGGCCTTCTTACAAACACTGGACAGCGAACTGAGAGCAGACTAGTCTATGCTGGGCGGTGGCAGCGCTTGGAAACATGCATCCCAGCGAATCCAATACCCTCGTACAGACGACAAAGTCGCCTCCACGGCACTGTCGACGGTCACACAAACACACAAAGTGTGTGCATCCGGGGAAGGAAAACGCGCTCATGCCTCCTGCGGGATGGGTGGGACACGGAGAGGATCGAAGAGGTCCGGGAAAACAAGAAAAGCTTGGCAAGGAACATGTTTCTGCATCACAACCTCAAACCAATCCTGTATCTTACATGTACATCGCACGGCCAATTGTCTGCCGTCAATATCAGTCGGTGCTCTGTTTCGAGGCCGCAGCTGAATTTGACCAGGCTGCGGCCATGGCAAAATTAGATACAGTAAGCCAGACACGTAATGCAAAGTGGCACAAAGCGCCCCTGCGCCCGTCTGACTTTGGATCTACGTCGTAGCATGGCACTCTTCGGGCATAAATGCATCCAGTAAGACGGCGAAATCACAGCGCGTTGCACTGTTCTGCGCCTTGTCGCGGGCTGACCATGCTTCCATCGTGCCTTGGCTTCTCTCCCTAGCAAAATAGCACTTCCGATATTCATTTTTTGTGCGTTGAAATTGTTCTCTTCCAGAGGCCAGGAATATAACGTGGTACTTTTATATCATGCGATTCTACGACTCATTCGTCCATTTTTTTGCCCCATATCCCTGGGCATGTTCTGCAGGCCTGCGATGGACTTTTGCAACACACACCATACCACGACATACACCTCCAACATTCCCATACGACGATCATGTTGTCGAAACTCGGTTCAGGCGCCACATACTAAGCCAGACGAGAAAATCCCACATATGCAAGCACAATAAGATGCTCATTATCATATTGTCATCGATAATGCCAGAAGTGCAAGATTGGGAAGCCATTGAGAAAGTCTAGCCTGAGTTCAAGCCCAGAACATCGTTCCTCGTGCATATATGGCGCTTAGGAAGATCATATGGCACATGGAATATCAGACCTCTTTTCAAACAATACAAATTACATAATATGCTGCGGTATGGCAGCATTGACGTAACTCGCAACACAACGTCGAGTGAAGAAATAGTCTTGGCACCTTTCTCTCGACAACTCTAAATCACTTTTTATGTTGCTCCCGCAAAACCACGCACAAAGATAGGGTGACTATGTATTTCCCTGCGCCAGACACCATTCAATATCCGGTCCCAAGTGTTCGGCTGGGCCAGAACGCCCGTTCTATATCACCTTGGTGGCCAAAAGTTCCTTTTGCCTGTCGATCGTCCTGACTCGAAAGAAAGTGTTCCCTTCTTGGCCCAACAGCCTTCGGAAAGACCAGTGTACCGAGTAGTCGTCATTTCGTGTTTACGGGAGGGGATAACATGTCTACTTAGTTCTTATGTGGTCAATGTTTGAGGTTTACCTCTTATATATTTTTGGTGGGGGTTTTCTATTTTGGTTCATTTGATGTTTCGTTGGAAGTACATGATGTTATTTCTATTTTATTTATAGAGGAATTTTAATCCAAATAAAATATACATGCCCCTGAGCCGCACCAATACCCAGCTCAGAAAAGAAACAAAAGAGATAAATTTGCAATACCACGTATTGAACACACGGACTCAGACACGCCAAACAGCGACATAAAGATCACCGACAGGAGGCTGACTTTTCATCCAAAGTTGTTGACATAAAGCTTATTTCTCACGTAGACACACGTTTCGTTTACGAGACTTACAAGACACGTCATCTATATTCACACGTTAAGCACCATATCGACCAAATACAAACCCCCAGACAGTAGCAGCTACATGAACCACACAAACAATAATGCAAGGCTGTGATAGCTTCGATGCCGGAGCGTCGATGTTGGTTACGAGGCTGTAGACGTATTTTAGTGCGCTGAACCTTAAAGTGGTGGTACGTGCTCACAGCGGTCCACCGCACCTGGGTCCATTGGTCAACGCGCCAAAGCGACGCGCCAAAAGAAGACGGCCCCGCCAAAAACCAGAACGGAAAGCGCATCCCAACGACGCGGCTTGCGACTGTGGCCCATTTGCTAACCACGTCCCCTTCCTCGCCATATCGTCGCCTTTTTCCCAAAAACCAACGAAACATACCTCCTCCTTTTCTGAGCCTTACATCTCACATCCTCCCACCCTCCCACGCCTTGCTTTACTGATAAACATGGACGCCATGTCGACTCATAGTGTGATCTAGTCTGACAGCATCTCGGTGGATTCTTGAACCTCGAGCCCGCGAGCAGCTGTCAACCAGGAAACGTCTTTGATATAAGAATACAAGAACAAGAGCCGAATCCTCCGGACACCTCCAAGTCCGCTCTCACCATGGCGGGAAACGGCTCCATCCTCAGCTACTGGTCCGCGGCGCCGCAGCGCCAAGATGCAAAGCCATCGGCACCCTCCGGCGGAACACCAAGACAGCGAAGCACCGACGCCGCACAGCCTCCCGAATCGAAAGCCACCTCACCCTTTTCTCCTCCTCCCAAGGCTGGCGGCGCGGCCACTTTTCACATTTCGCCGATGCCATTACACATAGCCCCACCGCGGGGCGCCTCGACACCCTCCCGCGGGTCCAAGACCTCGCCCGAGTCCCTGCCGAGCTCCCCGGACTCCTTTCCACCGTCTCCAATACAGTCACACATATTGGCAAAAGCCAAGAAAGAGAACATACTAGGTCCGCCTCAAAAACCAACGGCCGGCCTGGCCACCCACGAGATCCGAGATTCAGATGACGATTTTGACAGCGGCAGCGATGTTAGCGGCGGCAGCGCCGAGTCCTTACGAGACGCGGTCCGCTTCCACGAGCCGTTTCGAGGCTTGTCCACATCGGCGTCCTCGATATCCCTACCGACGGCGCAGACAGGGACAGGACGGGCTGCCGCCACAGCGGCCGGGGCGCGAACGGCATCAGCGGCGTCCCGGGCGGCGTCTTCGTCGTCACCCAACGACAGCTCGTCAGCGCCGTCCGTGACAAAACGCCGAGCCGCTGCGGCCGTCCTCACCTCCCCACTGCCGTCACGGCGCACCAAACAGGCACGCGTCTTGCCGGCCCGAGCGAACCCGCCCAAGCACAAATTCGACATGATGGCGCTGGTTCGGCATGCCCAGCAAGAAGACGCCACCGATGCGGCCACGCGCCGGGTCGAGGTCCTCCTGGCGGAGACCGAAAAGCGGGCAAAGCAGGAGAGGGAACTGCGAGAGAATCGTCGCACGGTCTCTGGTGACGGCAATTTGGCGAGAGCGCCGCTTCTGGACGGCCTGTTTGACAGCGGAGCCGGAAGCGCCAGCGGCACACCCGGTGCCGGCGTCAGTGGAGACGGTGGCGGCAACAATGGCGTCTTTGGGTCCTTCAACAATGAACGGCTTCGCAAGGCCCTCGACCGTACCGAGGTGGCGGCCGTGTCGGAGTCGTGGTATTTTTTCAAGGAGTATTTTGTACCGTCGCCGGCCAAGCGACGACCCTTCCCGCAAAAGGTCGTGTCCCCGGGGAGCCGTTGGGCGTTCTTGCGGGATGCCACGATGCGACAGGATTTTTTTATGATGGGTGTGGTCCGCAAAGCGCTCTTAAGCGCCGCCAGCAACACGGCCAACAACGGTGCAGGTGGTGGCGGGGACCTGTCTGCATCCCAGCAAACCGTCAAGGAGCCTCACCTTCCCGACGAGCTGTTCCTCTGGATTCTCAACGAGGCTTGTATGGATCCGCTACCCGCCCTCCGCGCCGAGTATGCCGCCGTTTTGCGATGCTGTCCCGAGCAGGTACGTCGGTTTGTCGACGCCGAACGGCTGCTGCTCCTGTTCCAGAAGCTGGGGCCGCGATGGGAAAGTATCGATTTGTCTACGCGGCTGGAGCTGGTGCCCACCATTCACCGGCCCTACCCGGGACGTGACTGGTCCCCGCTACGCTCCCTCCTAAACCTGGTGGCTGCGCTCGCCGACTGCTTGACCTTGGAGACCGTGTCTTGCGCTGTTAAGATCCTTCTGCGGCTGGGCATTGACCGTGTCGTGGAAGAGACCCCCGACCTTCTACAGGACTACCAGGACGCCATGCGGAAGCTTGTTGACCGTGTGTCGTTGGCGGACTGGAACGACTTTGTATGCAGACTGCAACTCCCTCGTCATTGTCTTCTCCCATCACCTGCCCATTTGCTAACATTAGCGTATAGTGCCATGATACGGCATCCTCCTTGTACAACAGCGTTCAGAAGCCGTCCTTGCGGTGGCAGGTCTTGGCCTGCCTGCCTCTCGACACGCCGGCCTGCCACGATATGCGACGACGGCTGGCGTCGGTGCTGTTCTTCAACGACCAGGAACGGGCCCGGCAGGACCCTCGCCGCCAGATTCAGCTGACACAAGGCTTGGCCAAGCTGGCCGTTCGGGACGACCTCGTTGTGACGCCCGACACCAACTTTGTCGACCTGACGGCCCTCGTGGACATGCTCGGCGTGTTTCTCGACGACGTGGGCCGAGAGGCGCTGTTGCGACAGACTGATGTGTTGGGCAGCTCGGCAAAGCCCAAGGACGAGGCCGCTGCTGCTGCTGCTGCCGTCCGCGTCTTTGACGCCGACATTGACAGCCTCGTCCGGCGGCTGAAGGTGATTGGCCACGGCATCGAGTCCACCGGCGGCGGTCACATTGCGCAGCTCGACAGTAAGACGGCCTTTGAGCGGCTGCAGATCCGGCTGACACACTCTGTGCGAACGCGGCCACCCGGCCGAAGGAGCATCTTTGACGGACCTGGCACCGCCAAAGCGATAGCGGGGGGGACCGACGCGGATGACGATGGGAGAGGCATCCAGCAGAAGCAGCAGGACATCCGCAATTTTTTTATGCAGAAGTTGGGCAAGAAAATGGCAAAATGATGGCATAATGTTGGGGATTATACTTGTGGGCGTTCGTAGCAAGCGTGCTTTTGTTTTTGTTGTCCTTTTTTTTTTTTTTTTTTTTCAGATAGCAAGCAAATGATACCTGTCATTTTCTGGTGCTTATTATACACCTGGAGCAAGGTATGAAGACGATCCTGACATTGAAGTCGGTACGCAGGCACGAGACGTAAATAAAATCTACATGTTTAAGGTGTTTGTATAGAGTGCCGCCGCAAATTAAGCAGGCAATGCAGGAAGTACAGACTCGATCTCGTTCCAACAATCGGGAAGGCAGGAGAACCGACTCCTGTGTCTTCCTCTCGGGGTGTCTAAGCCGCCAGAAAATAACAGTGTATGCGAAGTACAAAAAAAAAGAAAGAAAACAGAAAAGCCGAAAATGTAGTATGCAACAAAAGCCAAGAAAACGATGAAGATATCGCTTCGCCCTCATTCTCACACGCCTCTCCTAGTCATAGAACTTGCGGTTGGCGTTCTTGCCAAACAGCGTTTCGCGCACCACCGGCAGCGCATTGTGCTCGACCAGAGCCAGCCGCGCCTCGAGCGTGTTGTCAATCGTAATCTTGCCGTTGCCGCCCACAATAATCACACCGCCCGCGCTGCTCGCCGGCAGCTCGTTCTCCGTGTCCAGCACAAGCTCGACCGCATCGCCCGTCTCCTTCTTGTACTCCTTGGCGGCCGCGGCCAGAGCGTCCTTGGCGGCCGCCGCGTCGGCCTTGCGTGCCCGGATCTGCAGCTTGGGCTCCTGCATCGCGTAGGCGCCCTCCAGCACCAGCTTGGTGAGCATCTCCTTGTACTTGGCGGGCGACGACGAGGCCTCCGAGGCCAGCTTCTTGCGCGCCGCTTCGAAGAGGTCGTCGAGCAGCTCCTGGCGGGCCGTGAGGACCTGCAGGCGGGTCTTGTTGGCGACGGTGGACCGGGTGATCTGCTGGGACATGGTGGCCTGCTTGAACTTCTTCTCGTAGGCGGCGTCGATGGCGTCGGTCTCCTGGCGCACAAGCTTGGACTTTTCAATGGCAAACTCCTCGTTGGCCTTGGTCTCGATCTCGTGGGCCTTCTCCGTCGCCTCCTGCTTGATGAACGCCGTCATCTTGCGGAGCTCTTGACCAACCTGGAAACGAAAGAGAACCTTGTGTTAGACCAATGAGGGGCCAGCGGGCAACGGCTTGCCGGGGCACCGTAGCAATAGAGGAGCAGATAGCATACCTGGTCATCGGATAGAGCGTGGACCTGCGACATCTTGAAGGCTGAAGGCTGGGGTTCGGGCAGAAGTTCGCGGATCACAGTGAGGGTTTTTCGGAGGGCGATTGCGTTCGTTCGGGGGGGAATCGTGATTTGGAGCTCACTGCAGCTGCTTTTGACGTGGATGCGATTGCACAGGAGTGATGGGCAGGTGTAGACCAATAGCTGGAGAGCAACGGCAGTCAATCAGGGTCGGGAGAGGCGGTGGCCGTGGTGATGGCGGTTAAAAGGTTGACTCGGCTTTGTCTAGAAGTCGTTATCAAATGGCGCTGTGCTGGATGTTGAATTTCCCCGCTGAAAGGTAATCCGTCTAGCAACACGAAATAGGGATTGGAAAGGCTGCCTACTCTGCAGTTACAGGGGAGCTGGCAAGCTATGACCCCAGGTAATAATATCACGTGATCATCACAGCCACCTCGGCGCCACAACAGCCCACCAGAAACGGTCCCTGCCTGTTTCGGCGCAAATCGACACTATTGCGCCTGATTGTTCGTGGTCCGAGGCCTGGCCAGATGCCACCTCAAGCTCCACAAGCCTCTGTTTCGTCTGCGCTACTGTGTCGTCTCCGTTTCGCACCTGCTCGTATCTGCCGCTTGTCTGTCCACCGCCTTGATTGGGAACATATTTGTTGACTCAAGTTCCTTCACCAAGTCGAGCAGCGCCTTCCTTCTTTGGTTCCTTCTTGGTTGACAATCACTGGTTTGCATGACTCTCCGCTGACCGTCGCCCTTTCCGTTTCCAGCCACTAGCATCAGCCTCGCACTGTCGTACCTGCTGGTTGGTGCCGCCCACTATCGCTATCCGTTCCTGCCATTCCGAGCCCCTGCAGCTACCCAGTATTTGGATCACATTCCAGTCGGTCTTTCCTCATCGGCACAGACCTCGCTCTGCTTACTCCTCGTTTTCTCTCTCACTGTCTCCGTCTGTGTCTCTTCCTCTCTCTCTCTCTAACTTCGTCCACTTTCTCGTCTCTCGTCAACGTCTCCATCGCGCCGCCAAACGGAACACCACGATCTGCCGACGACTATAGTGACGACGACAACGCCGACTAACGTCACCGCCTCCACCGCTTCCCAACAGAGTCCTATACGGGGGACAGTACTTTCGGTCTCATAGCCCCGAAACCTGACCTATTGCAGTCACCATCAAGGACCACAAGCTGCACCGACATTGCGACGTCCACCCTTTCTCTCTTTTGGTCTCACAGCGCTCGACGCCTCACGCGTGCAGTTTCTCGGACGAAGCAAGATCACCTGTGGCTGTTGCAGCTGACCCAGCGCCCCGGACGGGAGAAGCCGCTCACTGCCAAGTCTGCCCTGTCGCCCGCTTCCTCGTTGGCATTGCTTCAAGTCGCCAGCGGTTAAAAGCAGGCACTTGACAACAATAACAATCTGCAGCCAGCCCGACCCCAGATTCCCCCAGCCGCTTTCTTGGAATCGAGAGTTTCGTAAACAAAAGCACGCTTGGCCTCTTTGTTGCGCCTTCGCCTCTCCCGTCTTTTCTGCGACCGCCTTCACGATCTTCTCGTGATCCTCTCCTTTCCTTCCTCCCAGCCAGTACAGACCAACGTTCTATGCCCGTCTGGCGATAACATTTCGGACGTGCCCACGGCCTCCTTGCGCCGGCTGCTTGCTGCGCACTGGACGCTGGCGCAATGGGCTCTCTCGGCCGGCTCTCCCCTGGCGGGAGCATAGCGGTAAGCATAAAGCTCGGTGGCGTGGGACTTTCTCTAGCGCTCGTTTGTGTCGTTACGTTACGTTGCTGACCCGGTCTCTCGCTCTCTCTCGTCTACAGCTAGGAATCGTGGTCGGCGTCATGTCTACGAGCGTCCAGAGCCTCGGCCTTACCCTCCAACGAAAATCACACATCCTCGAAGACGAAAAAGACCCTCACATCGCCCGCCGGCCACCACACCGCCGACGGCGATGGCAGCTCGGCATGGCCATGTTCATCGTGGCCAACCTGCTCGGAAGCTCAATCCAGATCTCCACCCTCCCGCTCCCCGTTCTCTCCACCCTCCAGGCGTCTGGCCTCGTCTTCAACTCCATCTGCGCCACCCTCATCCTCGGCGAACCCTTTACACGCTGGTCACTCTATGGCACACTGCTTGTGTGTTCCGGTGCCGTCCTCATCGCCATATTTGGCGCCATCCCCGCTCCTGCGCACGATCTGGATGAGCTGCTCGAGCTGCTTGTTCGGCCAGCCTTTGTTGCGTGGATGTCGCTGCAGGCCGTCGTCGTCCTGTCGATTGCTGTCTCGGTCGAGGTCGCGAGCGCCCTACTCTTCACGACGCTTGCGCAGACGTCGCGCTTTCGGCTGGCCAGAGGCCTCGCTTACGGCTGCATCAGCGGCATCCTGTCAGCGCACTCGCTCCTTGTGGCTAAGTCCGCTGTCGAGCTGGTCGTTCGCACCATCGCGGACGGCAACAACCAGTTCCGCCACTGGCAAGCATGGGCCCTGGTGATCGCGTTGATCACGCTGGCGCTCACGCAGCTGTATTACCTGCACCGCGGCCTCAAGCTGGTCTCGACGTCGGTGTTATACCCGCTTGTGTTTTGCATTTACAACATTATTGCGATTCTAGACGGACTGATCTATTTCCGGCAAACGGACATGATTGGGCCGCTTCGGGCGTGTCTGATCTCGCTCGGCACCGTCGTCCTTCTCTCTGGCGTCCTTGCCCTGTCTTGGCGCCTCAGCGACGAACAGCACCCGCCCGCCGTAGGCCAGTCCACACTGGCCCCTGGCCTCGGCCTCGTCGAGGACACCGACGGCGAGGAGGATGAAGAAACTCTCCTTCTCGGCCGCGACATAGCGACTGCTGACGACGACGACGACGACGGGGAGCGAAATGCAGACGGCAACGGCGTCGGCGAGAGACGCAGCTTGCTGAGAAAGTCCAAGTTTGTGTCGTCTTACCAGACTTTTGGATTCGGCACTCTCGAAAACGGCGACTCGCCCGTACGGCCAGAGGGTGAGCTGCCCGCGACACATCCCACGTCACCTAAGCTGGGTCGGAGGCAAACGGCGGCCGGCATCTTTGGCGGCACGGCCGGAACCGCAACACCAGGCCTCCACACACCATCTCGCTGGACCGAACGGGCCGAGATCTGGGACGAACTGGAGGACCAGAACGACCGCCGACCCTCCTCGGGCGGGTCGGGCATGAAGCGCCATCGCAGCAGTACCCTGCCAGTTCTGATCAGCGAACGGCCACCGCACACGCCCACCAACACGTCCCATTCACCACTCTCTCCGTTTTCGGCCGCTCGCAGAGGCGTGAGCAGCGGCTCGCCATCGTTTGTGCGAAGCACCAATGCAGGATCTGTCTCGGACGGTTATGGAAGGCCGGTCCCGGACGAAGACGCTGATGCAGAAGCGCTCGCCGCATACCGGAAGTCGTTTCGGCGGCGAAGGAAGACGATGGGCTTCCCCGGTTTCCATGCACGACGCGGCAGCCGCCGAAGCCTTAGCGGTAGTTTCAGCGTGGGCGGTGCCGGTGGCGGCAGCAGTAGCAATGCGAACACGTCCGGCACCGGGGAAACGACGCGCAGCGCCCGTGGCGTACAGAACGCACTGGGTGGTCTGTGGCGGATGGGCTGGTGGCACAACGAAAGAAGCGGCGGCACTGGTGACGCGGCCCGGTTGGACAGACCGCCGACACAAGAGACTGTGTCGTCGTCGCCCATTCGGCCGCACCACCAGGCGGCCGACGACGAGCATGGCCGACCGTCGACACCCCCAGGCCACACCGACCACGATGATGCACAAGACAACGCGGACATGGTGTAACCGGCGTTTCTTCTTTTTTCCTCTTCCTTTTGTCATTGTTGTATACCGGAGCCTTCAGGATTGCTCTTTTTTCTTACGTTGTATGGTACATGTATGTAGCCTGAATAGAGTACACATTTTTTTCGTGTTTGCATACGACTTCATCATCCCGGTTGCAATTATGAGCCATCAATATTTTTGCTTCGTACGTGTTTACCATCAAACGTTGCCGTTCATCAGATTCGACCAGATGTCGATGCTCGCCTATGGCGAGATTTTTGCTCGTCATTTAGCGCATCCGTTAGCACTTTTTTTCATATCAGCCTTATATTCACAATCATCTTGTACCTTTGCGATTATTGAGTTTGATTCTTTTTGTTTTTATGTCGTATGTAGATTTATGAGTTTATATATGTTCAAGTAGTCTGTCTGCAAGTCCTCCACGGGATGCCCGACCATTTGTCAAGACAAAGAGAAGAAGGAAAGAAAAGCGAGGCGCTGTAGAAATAATGACAGAATGAGCCAGTCGACTCTGGTTGTAAAAGAAGAAACAAGAAAATCATATAGGCCCTGCCGGTAGTAGGCAAACGAACAGAGATACCGAGGGTCTATGGTGTGTATCAGCTGGTAGAGAATATGTGCGGAGAAAATGAATCGAGAAAAGGGAAATGAGAGGGAAGAAGACAAAAAAGGTAGGGAAAAGCTGCCTTCTTCTCTCCCATTACCATCTAGCAACTCTCGTCGACCCCAAAATTGTTTATCGTAATGACCACTGACGGCCAGTCCTAGAATCGCCGCGTAGCACCCATCTTCTCGTCAATGTACCGGAAGCGCTCACGCTCCTTGCGGTCCTTGAGCAGGCAGCTCGTGGCCAGGATCAGCAGGCCACCCACACCAGACATGCCAAAGACGCCCGTGAAGATGTCGTCGACAAAGACGTTGGAGAAGCTGCTGATGGGCCCTGCGCAGCCGCGGACGAGGGCGGCCGCCGCGGGGCTGGTGCACGTGCTGTCGGTGACAAAGGCGGGCGAGGTGCTGTTTAAATACCCGCAGCAGGCAAAAGCCGTCTGCATGAGATCCTGCGTATGCGAGTTCTGGGCGGTCCAGAGGGTGCCGAACTGCGCCTCGAGACTCAATGTAAGGATCCAGAGGTCGAGGCCGATGATGAGGCTGAAGAGGGCCGTGACGAGCACCATGTAGCCCGAGACTTTAAGCCAGCCGCGGGTGGGCATGGTCATGGCGGGGATGGTGAAGAGGAAGGTGACAAAGTATAAGACGGCGTTGGCGATGCCGGCGGTCAGTGGGAACTTGGCGTACAGCAGGTTGATGACGACGTCGGTGCCATCGGCGGGCGGGGCAGTGTCGGAGAGCTTGTTCTTGACGATGATGGAAAAGGCAAGCATGATGGCACCCATGACGACGAAAAGGACATCGGCAACGATGTAGGCAACGAGAATTTTGTTGGCCATGATGGGCGGTTTTGTTTGGTTGTTGACTGTATGAAAACCGTGAATCGATTGCCGTCGAGTCGCCTCTTCACACACTGCGTCCTAGTAGACGTGGTGTCCCTTATCCGCCCCCCGAGTCTGCTTGTTGATTATGATCGTTTCGATGTTATTGTTTTGATGTTTGGTTCCGTCGGTATCTCAAGTACTGTGCAAATAAGCGTTGATGGTGGAAGACGGCCGGCCGTCGTGGTGATTGATGTTTGTCAAGGAGAGGATGCCGTTTACGGCGTGTCGAAGAAGAACAAGAAGAAAAAAAATAAGTGAGAGAAGAGAACGACCTGCAAGGCCAGAAAAGGGAGAACCTCCTTTGGGGTACTCTTGATGCGAAAGGAGGTGAACAGAAAAGAATGCAGAAGAAAATGGGACGCGGACCCGCGATGCACGACAAAGGTAGGCAAAAAGGGGAAAAGGGAAAGAGAGGAAAGAAGGGGAAGAAACAGAGGGTAGGGCAACCACAAAAGAGAAAAGAGGAAAGAGAACAGAGTAAAGAGAGGCCACAAAAGAAACGACGAGGATGTGGAACAGCCACGAATAGGATTAAAGAAGAACCACGACGCGGGACGCTCGAGGAAGATGAAACAGGCCGCAGAGACGAGAGTCGATACAATAGAATGATCGGAGACAGGGTAGACGACGTGTGGTGACGAAGAGACCGACGAAGAGAAAGTTAACAAGGCTCAGACAACCGCAATGCAAAAACAATACGACCTTAACACATCCAGTGTGAGATGGCGATGTCACAGACACCAAGGTGGTAGAAACGAAATGAAGGGGTATATGGTAAAGACCGTGGGAGAATGAGATAAAAAGAAGGTAAAGAGAAGCGAAACAGAAGAGAAGGAGAAGCAAAGCAAAAGAAGCACGACGTAGGAACACGAAAATAAACTGAAATAAAATAAAGAAAACAAGGGGAAGAGTGTATGTCGTATGTCGTACATGCTTGCACAGTCCCACATTGCACACGACCATACTACCATATCCCCCAATGCACATGCCGTGGCCCAGTTTCCACACTTGGGATCCCCTCGAACAGGCTTGCGAGTACGACGGCGTAGCACAACCGTCCGCCGAGACTCCGTACGAGAGAGGACCTGGTACGCAATGGTGAGGTCCGTGGTGAGGTCGAGATCCACTCCAGCGGCGAGCGGTGAGTGGTTGTTTGCCTCTCCCTCTTCTTTTCAAGAAGCATTTGCATAGTTCGCCTATGTGGACTGTACCTTTTCTCTGTTAGAGTGTGCTTGACTGACAAGGTCACTCTCCACCAGGCAGAAACACGACAGAAACAAGCTCCCATGGCGCTCTAGAAGAGAACTCCTTATGAAGCAGCCAGGAGAGACATTAGCAAGGAGACGACCCTGTTGCTGGATAGTACAGTCATGTGCTGCTTCTTCTCTTTTGGCGGTACAGCGTCTCCGTCTTAAAAAGGCGTAACGCCTTCGCCATCGTCACCTATCTGCGACTTCCGCTTGCATGACAAAACTTGTGTTTGCAGGGCAGAATCGCGAGGACAAGGGGAGAGGCCAGGCCATGTCGATAGGTCAAAGTTTTATCTGATGCACCAAAAGGCCAAGCATTGTCGACCCGTACGACATACGCTTTAAAAAAAGACGTCGGTGGGCCGTCTCGTACGACATTTGGTGCATAGCGTTGTCTGGTGTTGTCTGGAATCGAGTCGAGTGTGGTGTTGTGGTGGATCTCCGACGGCATGGCGTTTCAGGACGTTTTGGTAGAAAGGGGGGGGGGGGGGTTGTCGTCGAAGACACTCGACGTTTGGGGGCCACCTTCAGGGGTGAACGTTGTTAACGAGGCAGGAGCTCAAAAAGGCAAGTGCGGTCCCTGGCTGTCTCCAACAACCTGGGGCAGGCCCCACTAAACAAGATCGTGGCTGGTTCTGTAGCAAAGTCGGTAGCGGGCATCGTGCACAATGCAACACAACTGCCACAGCATAAGCCGCATGAAACGCAAGGTGTCACGACTGAGAAATGAGGTAGTGACAATGGACAAAGAATAAAGGAAATATGGAAATGTCAACAAGGCAATTGTAGGACTTATTGATGCAAATATTTGAAAATATCGCGGGTAGAAGACTTAGTAGCTTCATTGGCTTCAACGGTTGTTTGTTAACATCCTAGTTGCAATTATGAGAACGATGTGAAGCGTGACGAGACCTGTGGCATCCTTGGGGGGCCATGCTTATTCTCGTGACTTCGTGGGGCCTTTCTTGCAGGCGAAGTCGTCTCCACCAAAAGAGCAACGACATGCGACAAGCTTTTCAGGAGCATTGTCTAGCAAGGGTTTTTGAGGTTATCTGGGACACATTGCCCCTTGTGGGGTTTCCCTTGTCGATTTTGACATGCCCAGGCCAGAGGACCAGGTCTCATAATGTTAAAGAGGCTTCGGAGTGTTCGATATACAATACAAGAGTGCATGTTTGCATTTCTGCATACTGCCTGGACTGCGACGGTCTTACGAAGGCCGATGTTAGTCCTGTTAGTCATGCCTCGTATTTTGTTTTCGGCCCCTTTTACAATAAAAATAGAAGCGTCTCACTCATACATATAAATTTGATGATGGCCCCTGTCTAAAAGCTGAGAACATTATTAAACAGGTCATTGAGTTTGAGCTTGGCGGTCGGCAATGTCGAATAACAATAGAACTTTACAGATTCTAATAAACATCGGCATGTCTTTCTTACCATCCAGACAAACTGCTTTAGATATAAGCCACTGTTGGGCCCGGGTGCACTCCTTCGCTCCTTCCCAACCGGCCTGCCCGTCACCGGCCAGGCCATCGATCTGGCGTTACGTTTGCTGACGCCTGCCGGGCCGCTTGCACCGGCCAAAACCAGCCACCAACCGAAGCGGTCTTCTCTTCGGTAGGAGCGACTGGGAGGTATCTCGTCTGATCTTTCTGCTTTTGGACATTTCTTTTATTTGTTGCCTTGGAAGTGGAAGGCACAGCCTCTTCTGCGCTCTCTCCGCTGTCTTGTTGTCTCTTTCCTTACCAGCCCTCCACAAGCTGGCCTTGTTGCCTCGTCTCCTTCCTTCCTTCCTTTCGTGCCTTCACGCGCCCATAACTACCGGCCCCGTGACGATGCTGCTCGCCGTGGTTTCCCGTCGGCTTGATAATTCTCGTCCGTTGGTGGCGCAGCTGCGCAATTTCCCTATTTTCTCGTTTCGTGCCGTTAATTTAGTCTTCGTAGACCCTGCAGGAGCTACCGGAGTGGAAAAACAGAAATAAATGCCACTCCTAGAGAGCAGCGATTTATCCAAATGCAAAGCACGTGTACGGAGTGTGTCGTGAAGATCTCTGGCTAGCGGCCGTAGCGCGAATTCTGAGGTACAAAAGCAGCTGCCAGCTGGTCGCCCGAGCTCACCACCGAACCACAAGTGCTTGCAAGATACTAACAGGGCCTGGAATGGGACGTTCAGAACTAGCAAACCTCTTCAGCTGGGAGCTTGAGGTCCCACCTTCCCCGCTGGCGATGCTCACGCAGCAGGAGAAAGAGTCGATCGCGGCTGCCGCAAAGTATCGTGCCCGCCAGGTTCGCTCTTGCTGAACATAAGCTGCTAGCTTGCATACTTGCCACTTCTTTTTGTTTGGCAAAGTCACGTTCTCATCGTGTATGACTAACAACTGCAAGAGCGCCATCCCAGGCCCATTCTAGCCCATTGTCCCTTCTCCTTCTATGCTCCGCAGCCACCGTGCTTTCCTTGTTTGTCACCGCCCGCCGAACCGGCGTTGCCGTCGACTTTCTCCTCCTATTTTGCTTGCTATTTCTATCCTTTTGCATCCATCTTTTGTCTCCGGCTTCGTCTTCTTCTCGTTTACATCACGTTGTTTTCGCCGCCGCAGTCTTTGCAGTCTAGCGCAAACCACCCAAATCGCATCCTTGCCAGATCCTCGTCCACCACATTCGCTGCCCCGACGTCACACCTGCGCCTCACACGGCAGCGGACGGCAGACCACTGCCACCCCGGTCTATGCCAATTCCCAATTGCCCAATTGATATCGCGCCGCGGTCTCATCCCGTCTCTGCCACCTACCCCCTTTTCCGGCCGCCTCATGTCGTGCTCGGTGGCGGCCGCCGGATGCTTCCTCTCGTGTCTTCACTGAGGGAGAGTAGAGGCGAGTGAGACAGAGCGAGAAGGGATAGCCGGACCACGGGGAGTCGAAACACCACAGCAGAGCCCCCAATATGTCGTCCTCGCGACCCCAGCGTCTGCTGCGCATCTCCAAGGCCTGCGACTTCTGCCATAAACGTCGCATCAAGTGCCAGGACAACCCTGGCGACCCTCGCCGCTGTCGCAATTGCGCCGAGTTTGACATCCCCTGCACCTATGCGCGCCCATCCCGTCGCGGCCGGGGCTCACCACAGCCGTCCCGGCCCGCATCGGCCACATCTTCGACCTTCATGTCGCCAACCGCCGCCGCGCCCGCGTCCTCGGGCCTCTCCAGCGCCGCCGGCAGCCTCGCAGACGGCAAGCCCGTGCCACACCACCCGCCATCCCACCAACCGCCTCCGTCACAGTCATTACCACAGCCGCAACGCCCGCCCCAGTCCGCCATGCTCTCGCCCTCCGCGCCGCGCGTCACCATGAGCGAGCGCACCGCCAGCACCAGCTATGGCACGGACGATCCGGGACCCGCTGCCAACGAGCGCCTCAGCTCCACCTGGCAAGCCTTTGCGCACACCTCGACGCCCACGCTCAAGCGCCTTGCCACCGTCTACCACGAGACTGTCTTTCCCATTTTCCCCTTTTTTGATCCCGTCCGCTTGCAGCGCCGCCTTGACCAGCTCGAGCACGTCAGCAACCGCGCCTTCTTTTGTTCTGTCATGGCCGCCTGTGCGCTGGCCTCGGCACGCGCCCGCGACGGCGCCCTCTCTTCGTCGACGAGCGGCGGTGTCTCGGCGAGCCCCGGCAGTGCGGCAAGTGGCGCCTCCATGGAAATACCCCCCGAGATGTTCTACGCGGCCGCTGAGGAGGCCCTGCCCAAGGACATCTTGCAGTGCCGCGACTTTGACTACCTGCGTGCGCTGGCCTTGCTGAGCATCGCCAGCATCCAGGACGCCAAAATCGCCGTCATGCAAAAGTACATTGGCCACTACTTCACCCTGCTGGCCATCAACCAGTGGCACGACGAGGCCAACTGGTCCCCGGGCCTGACTCCCACGGAGATTGAGGAGCGTCGCCGCCTCTACTGGTCCACGTACACCCTGGATGTTTTCACGGCCATCATCTGGGACGGCTGCATCCACTTCCAGGAGAGTCACGCCAAGGTCGAGTACCCAAGAGGCGTGACGGAAGACCGCCACGGCCACCCAATCGTGCCGAATCCGGCCTCCTTGTCGAACAGTACAAATGCCAATAGCTCAACTTTGTCGACCAATGGCCCCACCGATTCCCCCTCGTCGTCCTCCATGCTACCAGGTATTGTTACCGCCACATCCCCGCTGCCCGATCCGGGCACCTGGATGATCGGCTGGAACTACACCACCGACCTCTACCGCATTCTTGAGCACAATCTCAACAAGGTGCGCTCTCGGTCCTCCAAGTTCAACCTGCTCGGCGAGACAACCACCCCCGGCTCCTTTCGCGTCTCCAGCCAGGACCGCGTCTCCGAGCTGTACGCGGCTCTGCCCAACGCCTTTAAGACGCTGCAGCCCGCCACCGGCGACCCGGCCCGCGACATCTTTGGCTTCCAAGCCGCCAACATCCAGGCCACCATGGCTCTGCTGGAGATGGTCCACCTGTCGCTCGAGGTCGACGTCGACCTGGAGCGCAAGTGCTCCGTCGTGCACAATGTCCTCCAGACCTTCCACCAGGTCCCCAAGGCCTACATGCGTGCCATCAGTACCCCCCTTATCTATCACATCGGCGGTATCGGCGTCATATTGGGATCGGTCATGGAGGGCCCGCTCTCAGAGAGCGCCTACCATCTGGTGCGCGATCTGCTTTTGTCCATGGCCATGCTGCTCGAGAGTCTAGAGGCCTTTTTGCACCGTGGCGCCGGCGCCGGAGCGCGGTTGCGATCGCTCGTTGCCCGGCTAGAGGGGTTCTACTCTGACGTGCGCAACCACAACCAAATCAGCAATGCCGCCAATACCAACGGGGCCACTGCCTTCACCGCACAGCCAACCAGCGATACTTCGGCATCGAACCTACGACAGAAACAGGCGCAACAACAGCAACTGGGTCAGCAACAGCAAACGTTACCATCATCTCAGCAGCAGACACAACGCCAGCTGGAGATGAGCAGCTCCTTCGGACCGGAGGCCGTGTCCATTCCACAACCACTGCCTTCAGAGGCTCTTAATCAGCAGCAACAATATCGACCAATGCAGCAGCCGTTTGGCCAGCCTCCGCCCCTTTCGCCCTCAACCGGCGCCAATACCGCTGCCCCGTATGCTGCCGCGACCTCCCTGTACGACCCGCAACAGCAACAGCAACAGCAGACCGCCAGTTCAGGTACAGCCAGTGGCACGACGCCCAGCTCGGCCGCACCTGGTACGTGGGTCGCGCCGCCGGGTGCTGCGGGTGTTGCCCCCGACGTCAACATGCAGATGCAGCTGCAGCTACCGGACGAGTTCTTGCAGGACTGGACCTGGCCCTTTGCGGTGTCCAACAACTACCTGTCGTTTTAAAAGAGACACATACTTTGGGGTGGCGGCTCACGGCTTCCTGTTATTTATATACCAATATTTTACCGGCGGACTGTATATAGGGCGATGGCGTTTTAATTGTTCTTGGTTGGTTCGTATTTGGTTCTGATTGGTGTCTAATATGATCTTTCTTGTGCTGGAAGTACAGGAGTAAGGCTTTTCTGGGCAGAGGAAATACCATTTGCATTTATTTGTTCTGATTTTTGGATACAGAAAGTTTGTACAAAAGCAATAGGTATCAAACGTTTTTCTATATGTATCTTGTTTACTTTCCCTCTCAAGTCCACGATGAGAAAAGAATCAAGCTATGTGAGTGAGCATTCAACACCAAATACATTAGCGGGGAAGGCGGACGGAATGCACGAGCCGTCAGCAAAGGCTAGCAATGATTCAGTCGTGCTCCTAAGATCATTGCTTCTCATTTCGTGGGCACCAATCATGGGGTGTTCTCAGTGCCAGCTGAGATCAACCTCAGAATGTTGTCTGTGAAATTGCAAAGGTCTAATCCGATTTAAATGCAATGCTGATTCTAATTGTGCGTTGGAAATGACTGTCTAGTTCATACATCCCTCAAGCATTATGCTCATGCTGGTATACATTCACGCTCTTTTGTCTCCTCTCTCTCTTTCTCTCTTTCTCTCTATTTCCTTTGCTTATTCCCACTTGTTGTCAAAGACCTTGCCGTCCACATAGTTGATCATCGACGTCACCGGGTCCAGCCGATCCCGGCCGGCGCCAAAGAGAAGGCCCTTGCGCATCGCCGCACGGTAGTTCTCGCCCGGGTTCACTTTGCCCAGAACGTATGGCCGGCGCGTCTCCACCCGGTCCGGCACGGGGATGCTGCGGCCCACGAGTGCCTCCATGCCCTGCCAAGCAAACGTCACGGCCTCTTTGGCGCCTGCGGGGATGCCCGCGTCGTCGAGCATGAACATCTTGACGTGCGGGAACTGCGCCTTCATGTAGTCCGTAATGTTCGGGTTGTACGCGCCGCCGCCGCACATAAACACCTCGTCCACCGGCCGGTCTGTCGGCGCATACCGCCGCCAGTGGTCCACAATCGCCTGCGCCGTGATGCGCGTCACCGTCGCCACGACATCGTCGGGCGACATGCCCAGCGACGCCCCTTCGGCCACCAGGTCGTCGGCCAGCGTGTCGCGGAACACCTCGCGGCCCGTCGTCTTGGGCGGGTCCCAGCGGAAGTAGGGGATGCGCTGCAGGAAGCGGTCCACCATGGCTTGGTTGACGGTGCCGCGCTTGCCCATTGCGCCGTCCTTGTCGTACTCCTGCGCGCCGTGGGTGTAGTGGCGCACGACGCCGTCGATGAGCGCATTGCCCGGGCCGGTGTCAAAATCGTAGGCGTCCTGCGGGCCCGACGGCGGGATGAAGCACACATTGGCGATGCCGCCAATATTTTGGCACGCCCGCAGCTTGCCCGGGTGGTGCAGGAGCAGGGCGTCAAAAAAGGCAATCAGGGGCGCCCCCTGGCGGCCGGCCGCCTGGTCAGACACACGGAAGTCGGTGACGGTCGTCACACCCGTGCGTGCCGCCATAAAAGTGCCTTCTGCCATGGTGAGGGCCGAGCGCGGGATGCCCTCGTCGGGCATACTGGCGAGCCAAATGGTCTGGCCGTGCGAGCCAATGGCATCGACGTCCTTCTTGAGATCGATGCCGTTGTCGGCGCAGAACGTGATGGCGGCGGCGGCAAAGACCTCGCCGAGCAGCACGTTGATCTCGGACAGCTCCGAGGCGGAGGTCTTGTCGTACTTGATGATGTCCAGCACGCGCTTCTTGAGCTCGGCGTCCAGCGGCACCTCGCCGTACTTGAGCAGGGAGAAGTGCATGGGCGACTCGGGCGTCGCCTGGCGGAAGTGGCACAGAGCACAGTCGATGCCGTCCATGGACGTGCCACTGTTCATGCCCAGCACCTTGACATCCAGCGGCTGTCCGCTCGCAGCCGAAGCCGGGTCGGACATTATTGCCAGAAAACGTACAAAGTTAAAATGGGGGTAAATGGAAAGAAATAAGGAAGGAAATGTAGTCAAAAAAGAGGTGACGTGCGACAGTTGAAGAGTTGGAAAATGAAGATTGCTCTTTTGAGACTGCGATATGAGACAGAAGAACCGAGTGAGGGGACGCGAGGGTAGCTGATGGTTGATATATGAAGGGGATGTGTATGGGTCGAGAAGAATGAAAAGGCAGGGAGAGACACAACACAATACTAAAAGACACGGGCGAAGAAGAAGAAGAGAAAGAGAGGAACCGCAGATATCGTAGATTATCTCGGCAGCGGGGGACAACGAAGCATACTGGTGAGATATCGTCCACTTCAAGAAGGAACGATAGATAAATACCGGGACGATGGATGGAAATAAAAAATAAAAGAGGACCCGTAGGCTATATCCCAGGTTTGCTCTTGCTCTTGCCCCCAGTCTTTCTGCCGGTCAGGACTGGTCCCGTATCGCTCTTTCTCTAGATGCCGTTCCACCCCCACTAAAGACAACGGCGTTCTCCGCAAAGGTCAAGAAGGCAAGGGGCCGGGGAAGGAGAGACCCGTTGTGGGTTGTCTCGAAAGAGCGAAGCAGCGAGCTCCTACGAGGCACAGCAAGAGCAAGAGCAAGAGCTGGTAGCGAACGCAACAGGATAAAATCAAGACAAAAGAAAGAGCAGAGGACATACGGCAATGCGGAGAGGGAAGGGGCTCCGCAGCGGAAGTAGCGACCGGCGGAAGGCAACACGGGCGGCGGCGGGAATACGTCTCCTTGGCGGCAGTCGATTTCGTGTTTTGGCCACGCTTGGCAAGGAGCAATGCGTCATGACCATGACACAAAAGTAAACAGTTTGACATAAGAGCCATTAAAATGAAAAAGCAAAAATCAAAACGCGACGGGGGATAGAAAGCCCTCGGACGCGTGAGGCACGAGATCACATACGCAACTGGGTTCTTCCATTTTCTTCTTTATTTTCTAGGTTGGATTTGACGGAATGCATGGTAAGCGTCCATGCAGAAAAGTACGGCGACAACACAATATCGTTGTACTTAACCGAGATCATTGATTGCCTACCCCGGATTCCCAAGGGTTTGGTTACGGGGATGAGACACGGTTAAACGGCTAAACGGTTACATGCCTACAAGGCTAAACGCTTAAGAGGCTATGAGACAAGAAGCGGACGACTTCTCCTTGATGTCGGTTGCTGGTCTTCAGAGGTCACGGAGTAAACAATCACCCATGCTCGGACGTTCTCACTTAGCATTTGACATTGCTTGCTTTCCTCGACTGCGGCTAAGCGGTTATCTGAGTTGTGCGGCAGCCTTGCGGGATGCTGAGTGCCGCGTGGTGCAGCCTTCCCCTTTGATTCCCAGGAACGCCATGCGAACAGCGTGGGAACCGGCACTTGCAGTCCACTTTTACCAGCTCTTGCCCCGGATATGATCAGTTGCAAGCCAACGACATACCCTGATATCCTGGCTTGCCAGCATGCATGGCGCTCGAATGCATATTTTTTTGTGGCAAATATGACAGATATTCAGCTGGCGCAATGGCATTCTTGACGCTTGTAAATCCCCTGGACCAGCTGTCAGTTGGTTGAGGGATGAAATTTTGTTGATCGTTGCTTTCTGGCCAGTTCTGCTCGTCAAAGCCCGCCATTTTTGTTTAGAATTTGCGCCCCCAGCTCCTTCCGTGCCTTAAACATGATGCATATGACCCGGCATTGTTCTTGCCGGCTTCGTACATCAAGCTCTTTCCGTATGACGCAGTTCTGGAACAGCGAGAGGAAGGCGCAACACGGTGGCGAAACAAGATAACAGGTGACGCTGAGCGCGACGAGGAAGGAGCTATGCGTAGCAGCCCGGGGATAGGCAAGACCGGGGACAATGGCGCTAAGCGCTTTTATTTGTCGCTACGTTAGGCCGTTTATGGCGTTTCCGACCTTAACTTCTTCAAACCTGGTGGGGCGCGAGGCTACCACACCTTCCCCTGGCGCCTCATCACCTCCGCGTTTTTTTCCTTACACCTCCCTCATCTTTGCCCTCCTCCGCCTTCTTCCACCTCCGCCTGCGATACACCCGGTCAACCTCCGCCATCCCACATCCTCCACAGTCCGGGGGTCTGCGCCAGCTGCTGCAAGCGGCGCCACATAGGGTTGGCACTAGACTCTGAGGAACCCGACCAGGACCGGCAGTGATGTGACTCGTTCCTCTGGCCAGCCGTCCACCAACTCATCGACCTACGAAGTAGACACTGATTTCTTCTTACGCTTCTTACGCAACTGAAAACATACACGAAATAGAAAAAAGGATCCCTTGTTGCGTCAGGATTCCACTTTGCTGCCATTCTTCCTTCTCTCATATGTTTTCTGCTATTCCCACCTAGCCGGAACACGCCCCCATTCGGTTTCTTGGTCCATCAACCTTTTAACCTATTTTTCCACCCTCCTTTTCCTTTTCTTGAATTTGCTTTCGGGCTTGTCATTTGACTGGGCGTGCTCCAGCCTCATCCGGCCTCTGGCCATTACTTTCGGAAACCCTCTCTTGCCTCTGCCCGTGTCTGGTTTTTCTCGTCTTCCCGCGAAGCCAGAGGCTTTCTTTCCCCTGCATTGTTGTGTCTACGGTGTGCGCGTGGCAGGGGCCTAGTCGTGAGGCGCACGGTTTGTTTTCGTTGGCTATCTTCGTCGAGGGCTAACCGGCGCAAACACTGATATTCGTCGGAGATATATAAAATAGACGTCTGCCGTCCCTCCTCACCTCATGCCCTTCTTCCGTCCTCATACTCCTTCCAAACGCACATTGTTATCTCTCCCCCTCATCCCTCTCTCCTTATTTCATACGTTTTCCCTCCCCTAACGTGGCCATCATGGGCTACACCACTATCTGGAAGAGGCTCTCGCCTCGCCAGCTCAGCGTCTCCATCCAGATCTTCTCGCTGATCAGCATCTTCTTCGAGGGCTACGATCAGGGTGTGATGGGCGGTGTCAACTCGGCACCTCGCTATGTCCAGGAGGTTGGCATCGGCCTGCCCGATGGCACCATCACCAATACTGTGCACGAGGGTGGCATCGTCTCCGTGTACTACCTGGGCTGCATTTTTGGCTGCTTTGCTGGTGGCTGGGCCGCCGACCGCATAGGCCGCATCAACGGCCTCTTCATTGCCGCCATCTTTGCGCTCGTGGGTGGCGCCCTGCAGTCTGCCACGCAGTCTAGTGACTTTATGATCGTCGCGCGCGTCATCACGGGCATCGGCACCGGCGCTCTGACCGGCATCACGCCCGTGCTTGTGTCTGAGGTCTCCACAGCCAAACACCGTGGCGGCTACCTGGGCTACGTCTTCATCGCAAACTACCTGGGCATCTCGCTCGCGTACTGGATCTCCTTTGGCCTTGCCTTTGTCGACAATGGCTACTCGGACGTTCGCTGGCGCTTTCTGCTGGCCTTCCAGACGCTGCCCGCCCTGCTGCTGCTGGCCGGCATCAAGATGCTGCCCGACAGCCCCCGTTACCTGGCCTCGGTGGGCCGCACCGACGAGGCCCGTGAGGTCCTGACGCAGTTGCGCGGCGGCTTCGGCGAGGAGGTCCACCACGAGTTCCTCGAAATCGTGGCGGTCGCCAAGGGCAGCCAGAAGAGCTCGCCCATCCAGTTTGCCAAGATCCTCGCGGGGTGCGGTGGCAAGCCTGGCCACCGCCTCGGCCGCCGCGCCTGGCTGTGCCTGTGGCTGCAGATTATGGCCTCGTGGACGGGCATCACGGCCGTCACCGCCTACTCGCCGACGCTTCTCAAGCAGGCCGGCTACACGGACCTGACCCAGAACGGGCTGGCCGGCGGCATCAACACGATTGGCATTATTGGCACCATTCTCAGCGCTCAGATTGTCGACCGCCTGGGCCGCCGCCGCTGTCTCATTGGCGGCGCCTTCAGCCTGTTTGCTGTGAACCTGATCGCCGCCAGCGTCTACGAGGGCGCCCGCCACAACCCGACCAAGGTGGCTCAGTATGCGCCGGCTGCGGTGACGATGCTGTTCCTCTTCAACCTCTTTTATGCAGCCACCTGGGGCACCGTGGCGTTCCTGATTCCTACGGAGATCTGGTCGTCCGACATGCGCGCTCAGGGTAACGGTTTTGGCATCACGGGCTGGGCCATTGGTGTTGGTTGGACCACGCTTGTCAACCCAATCATGTTCGCCCAGCTGGAGAGCCGGACTTACTACTTGTTTGCCGGTCTCAACCTGCTTTGGATGCCCATTGTCTATCTCTGTATGTTGTTTTCCTCTTGTTTCCCTCTGTCTTCGCGTGGCTCGCCCCGCTGTGTTATGTTGTTCGTCTTGCTAACCGCCACACACAGTTTATCCCGAAACCGCCGACCGCTCGCTCGAGTCCATCGACGCGCTTTTCTCCACCAGCAGCCCCTTCAGCTGGAACATGGAGAAGGCCTACCGGCAGCACGGTGACGTCCTGGCCGAGCACCCCATCTCAGATCCTTCACTTGAGTCGGCATCGTCCGGCCGCGAGCAGGACAAACCTTTCAACGGGGCACATGTCTAAACGGCCACCTGGCACGCTTAATTCATCCTTTTTCGGGGAGAACGAATGCCATATATCGTTTCTGGACAACTAAAAGAAATATCTATGTCGGCGAACAACTATACCCCATTTCATTTTTGTTGCCACTTTCTACATTGGTATGCGCAAGCTTCCTGGATTTGTATGCCGTTGCCGTAGCTATCTGATGGTTTTTAATAGCGTACATTTTTTTCGTACACTTTTTTTCAACCAAATCATACAACTAATTCGTTGTTGCTACTGTATTATATGGAAACTCTGCCCACATCGTAACGTATCTACCGATGCGTCGCCGTGGAGTGGGCATGCGTTGGCGGTATCGTCCTACTTCAACGTATATCACCGCTCCTAACATGGCACCTTGCACATATATCGAAGAAGCCTGCCTCCAGTAAACGAGAAAGCAACATGTCGTAATTATGTCGCAACAAGGCAATATTCATCTACGCAAGTCTTCTACACGTGACAATTGGACCGCGCCTCATGGTCTTGCCATTTTTGGCTGTCCCCTGCAGCTGTTGCGTTTTGGTCTCTTGGGTCCTTTCTACCTTCCCTTTTCGGTGACGATCTGATACTGTCCACCAACCCCCGGTAGATGGAGGAGGGGCGATTGGGTTCTTTGGGATCATATCTCGATTTTCCCACCCGTCCTCTCTATTCCTGTAAGGGACAGTCACGCGTGGAGTCCGTCCAAGTGTTTCCATGTACGATGCCCAGTTAGGCAAGTATCGCAAAGGCCTAGGCGAGGACATGTCGAAATAAGATCAGGCTGAGGTCGTTGTCCAACAATGCCTCCTATGCCGGGGCATCGTATGCCGTACGTTTAGCCTTTGCGCTCCCTTTTCTTTTCGTAGAGGCGGTTTTGTGATTCAAAATACGCATGCCTTGAAGTCCTGCACGGCCCTGCTGCAACTGACAGCTGTCGTCATTCTCATTGCTGGACACTGACGCAGCACTGTCCGTTCTCGCCTGTCCCCATAGTGCGAAATGCTTGGCCAGGACCGTTGGGTAGATGTGCACCTCCCCATGTCTATTGTCGCCAACTTGGCTCCTAGATGGCCTAAACCTATGGCGACGGCCATTGACCTCGACCTCGAATAGAAACAGCGCGTCGTGTTTCCTCATTTTGCCTATTCATGATCGATCGACGGCTTTCGCGTTTCTTGTCTCGCGCCTGGCGGCCCGGTGAGTGCCATGATCTTCCGGAAAATAGAGAAAGACAGAAAGACAAAACGCCCCAGTACAGCGCGACTGAAACACACATCGTAGGCCTCGCAGAGCTCAGTCGGCGAGAGCCAACGTCTTGGAACTGGACGAATCCTACGTTTTGCAAAGTCCAAGTTCGGCGGCCAAATCGACAATGTCAACAATGCCCACAGCACAGAGGCGCTGCTCCAGCATGCGGAATACGAGGTGTACACTACTTCTCTGTGCACACAACCTGGCAACGCCAGCATCGCCTCAAGTATCAGCAGCTCCAATACCTTGTCCGCCGCGCAACAGATCCAGCAGACGGCAGCAGACAGGAGCAGAGTAGGCATGCCACAGACAGCGCTGCCCGTGGCAAGATGTAATTTTGGCACTTTGATCGTCCACGTTTTCCATCTGCTCGGCACCACTTCTTCAGCTCGTTCTTTTTGTTTCTCTGGCCCTCTTTCTGTCCTCCCTTCAGCCTCACCAACGTGTCCTCCCACTCTGCGTCGCCTGCAGAGTGCTCCTACATCCCTTCTGCAACCCTAGTTTCCGAGGCCGTTGGCACTTGCCGCATAGCGGTTCTCGTGGCGAGCGACGGGGTTGCTCTTTCCTTCTCTATCGCTGCTTCCGGACTCTTCTTTCCTTGTCATCGAGGCCATCGTTCGCCTTTGCCACAGCTAGGGAGAAGGTCGCCTATTGCTCCTGCCTTTGTTACCGAGGCTCCTTGGGGCGCAGCTTCCAACAAACGATATGGCAGGAAGTCCATGTCGATGTGCACTGCACGTCTGTCTGTACCTTCCTCGCCATTGGTGTAGTTGTGGAACAGCCCAGAGTCCGCTCTGTAGCCTAAGGACACAAAATGAAATTAAATCTCCGTAGTCCCTTATGCGTACGTTTGTTTCTTCTTTTCATTCTCGCTCCCCGAACCCAAGGGAAATGAGTGCACTGTCGAAAAGCACAAGTTCAGACGCACAGCGTATGATTTCGTGTTTCCCTCCTTCTTTCCTTTTAGGGCAATTTTAGTTTTTGTTAGTGGTTTGTAGCGCCTTGTATGGCAGCCGGCTTCTGCTCGCTCTTTATCTGCAGGTCCTACACAGTCGTTCGTCTCTCTTTCCCTGCCACAGCGCACGTCTCCACACACACCTTTGCCACCTGCCTTCAGAGTAGAATATGGCTTTTGGCTGCCCGTCGCTCTTTCCATGAGCTGTCCAGTCTCGTCCACCGGCTCTCCTCCCTTCTAGCTCAGCTGTGCAGCCCAATGACGGAACCGACTCGCTCTCTAGTGGAAGTAGTAGAGAAGGAAATTATCAAATAAAAAAAGGCAAAATAATCGCACGAGAACGGGCCAACAAGGACACAAATGGCTGCCCGTGTTTTTGTCGTTATTTCTACTTTCGTCTCGTATTCTTCTTATCCAAGTTGCAGAGGTTCAGAACTCAAAGCTCTCCACACTGTTGCCCATATTGCAGCGCCTTTCCTATCCGAGGTTAGAGAGCCCCAACGTCTCTTCCCGCTTTCGACCTTTCTTCATCGAGTGAAGGCCGCGCTTAAGCAGGACGAAGGGCAGCTGGCGGGAAACGGAAAATAACAAATGTAGAAACAGCCCAGTGCAGAAAAAGTAAAGCCGTGCCGGAGAAATACTCCTTTCTTCTATGGGGGAGGCAAAAACGCAACACAGAAGAGACAAACTCCGATCAGGGACCCCCCTGTGCCTTGGAAGGTGACGGACATGCATGGCTGGGGGGTTGCTCTTTCCTTCCACATCGCAACGCGATTATGGAGTAATCACAGAATGTACGGAGAATGTGCTGAAGGAAGGTGCTTTTTTGGTCAAAAAGGAAAGAGCCATCCCACGTTTCAGCCAGCTTGTGTTGCCTTTAGTAATATCAGCCAAACGAGCAGACGAATGCCGTGCCGAATAACCCCCAGGAAGCCCTGCCGCCAACAAGCAAAAAGTCAAAAAGATGGTGAAGGTAAAAAGCATGGGGGGTAGCAGAGCAGGAACATAGAGCGGCATTAGCGCCTGATAACGGCTGCAAGGCAAGATTGCCACTTGGGTTTGGTGATGATCATGCCCCTGCCTTTTAGGGACATACAGGGGGTGATGGTGGTGGCAACAAGGGTGGGGCACATGTTGGTCTGTCGCCAGGGAAGGAGTGACGGGCGAGAAAATGCGCCTGGCTGGTGAGACATGCGTGATTTTCCTATTTCGGCCCTGAGCCTCGGCGACAGCACTGCATTTTGGCTTCGTTTTCGTCCCGTTCTAGGTCATTTTGCGATTTTTTGGGCATTTGTCGTGCTCCCGCGTGCCCCTCCTCTGTTCCTCATTGTTCGGTGTCTGATTCTGCGCTATCTGACCCTCTGAACACCCATTTGCCTTCCGATGGAACCAGCCATTTCTCTTTCGTTCTCGTCTTCTGTGTTGTTGATTGGTGTCGTGTATTGTCGTCCACTCTCCTCTTACTCATAACACTACCCACTGCACGTTGGCCACCTCCAATGACCATGGCCCTCGCCTGCCGTATTTTCCTTTTTGCACTTTCTTGATCGACCATCTCGGGATCCCATCAGCCATCCACATCTTTCCGTACACATTGCGTGCCCCCATCGTGCGTCTTGAATTTGGTCTTTATTGCGCGGTGTTCGTGGGTAACAGTGCTGGGTTTGCCGCAGCACGCGTGTGTGTGAGGTGTATTAGCAGTCGGCGGGGAGGGGGGATTCTGCCCGTGTTCTGCCCCCGGTCTTCCACTCTGTACCGTACCCTTTTTCTTGTGTACTCCGGTATATCACAGCCCTCTCGCCCTCGTAGATCCATCTCTTCTCCCCTATTCCATCAACACCACCTGAAAGGTCCCGTGTGTCACACTAGCCACCAGCGCCGTTTTGACCAACATAAAGGTATTTGTAAAAGACCTGGCCAGCATGGGCTCCGTACGACGCATCCTGCCAAAGCATCGTAGGGGCAAATGTAAAGGCTTTGTGAAAGCGGCCTTGTGGAGCAGGTGCAAGGACCAGCATCCCCGTCATTCGGTGCACAGGGCACACTGGCGCATCGTATGTGCTATTACCAGCTTGGCCCAAGCAATGTGCAGCTGAACCCACGAAACCTCTCCCCCTTCCCCTCTTTCATTGACGGCGGTGTGGTCCAGGCTTGTCTCTTCTGTCGGCTCGCTGTTCTCTTTTCCTCTTTCTTTCTCCTACCGGTTTTTGTGGCCTGCTCCCCCACTCACCCCTGATTTCCTTGACGCTCATCATGGTATGGTGTTGACATCCTCGCTTTGAACCCTCAAGGTGGACCCATCATGGGCTCTTCCGTCCAGCCCGTTCACCCCTTTCCTTTCAGAGCAAAGGCCCAAAAAATAGGAAGAAAATATCTTACATTCCCAGATGAGCCGTGCACATGGGCAGGGAGCGAGAAAGAGGGCTAGCGCAAGTTGGCGAACGACGAGAGAGCATGACAACATACTGTGTACTCCGTCCACAGAAGGAACCGCACACAGAAGGACGTAACAAAATGGCAAATCGAAGTGACAGCAGACCGAAGAGACCCGGCCAGGGAAAGAGAAACGAAAATCAGCATGTCTCAATCGAGCTGCTCACTCGACCCTTTTTGCTTCGTGCAGGTCTTCACCAGTCTTCGGGGCTACTTTTAAATAGTCTTCTCCTTGATTTCATCAGACAGACCCTGTTTTGCGTGCATCAACCAGACTGCCCTCCGCGTCACAAGTAAGACATCGCCAGTTATCGCTCCGACAAAGTGTTCGGGATTCTCACCGTCAAATCCAACGACGGCCGCGCTTTTTGACATTTCTTATCAGCATACGGAGTAGATTCATACCCATACATCAGAGAAGTTCCAACAGTTAACACAACCTACACCTCGACAATACATACGACATACCCCGTAATACCCACGAGTCGCTCTTTCCCTGCCGCACGCCAAGAACAGGGAGGCCAGCACGGATCACTCCTTTTCCCTTTCCCATTTTGTTACTTTCTTTCCTTTCCGCCCGCTTGCTTCTTTCCGTCCTTGACAGGCGGTTTGCGGGTGGCAGTTTCCCCCTCCATGCCACCCGCCGTTAAATTCCCAATCTGCCGCATGGCAGTTGCGGCAGGCCACCAAATGGTGATGCCACAATAATACTACGTAAGATACAGAAAAAGAGACACGGAGGGTGGCGGAGGTCCGTCCTTTCTTTCACTTTGTGACATTGGAACGGGCCAGTGTAACTCTGGTCTTGCGTCTTTGATTCCGGGAGACTGGAATTGGGTTGTGCACCGCCCTGCAAAGGGGAGACATCAACCAGAAAACACACCGGCGGGAGAGACCTGTGCCTGACGTCTGAAAGAAGCCATTATTCTTTTTGCTCCGCCCCTGCCTCCCTTCCCGCCCCCCTATTCCCTTTCACCAGTGGTAAGATACGTTTACCTCTTCCTCGGGACATCAAGGTCTTTTCGGGGACGGCTGCCTATCTTTTCCCTTTTCCAGCTCTTGCAGGGGCTCCAAGGCCATGTGTCGTATGCCCGTCCAAAATAATAATAAAAAATAATAAAAAATAATAATAAAAAAGCAATAAAGAACCAGTTGGTGTACAGGGTCCAGTGTAGTAAGTTGCGTGCCCGAGAAGGGAAACAGTATGTTCCTTTCGCGCTTCACAGATGTGTAGTGTCTTCCCGGCAGCTCATATGTTACTGCCGAAATGAAATGGCAAGATGCTCACAAAATTCTCTCTGTTTGGCCGCGTTGTCTGTCTGTACCGTGGTATATTCGCTCATCATTTCGGGCAATGCTCGCGAAAGTGACCCATTTTTTAAGATGCTCTCCCTGCAAGCTCTTCTCGTCTCTGCATGTTTCTCCGCAAAAGACTCAAGGCAAGGTCTTTCCAAGGTTTCTCACAGATCAGGAACAAATTTGGTCAATGATTCTGAGCTGAAAAGAAAAGTAAGAAAGCGGACTTTTGGGGGACCAAGAAAATTACTCGAGGCTCTGATTTCGACTTCATTTCCTAGTAAGAACTCCCATCGGCGGGGCGAAGGTGGAAAAGTAGCCCATCACGCATCAGTACAAGGATACACCCACAGAACTGTACAGGAACAGAGGTACCGACTCGAGACATCGACTCGTGCCTCCCTGCGAAGATCTGTTCGCCCGTTCTGGCTCTCCGGCTTTCCAGGTCGCAAAACTCGCGCTACTGGGGCACGCTCTCTCCAAAGCAAAGTGACCCCTGTCGCTGGTTAGCAATGTCAATCCTTCCTCCCAAAAATGAGACGAGTCGATAGTTCGATGCGCCTTGATTTTTCAGTGGTTGTTTCCGTTAATTGGAGACAGAAACAGCCGATCCCTCTGATGAACTTCCGCAAGTTTCCTAGCAAACGTTCCTGGCCTCGTTGGCAGGGACCTGCATTTTTTCAGCTCGTTGTCATACGTAAGATTACCTTATTTCCAAATGCAGCAATATGCCATTTTTTACTTACACGGTTCTCGTCAGTGTTGCACCAGCAAGCTTGATCTTGTTCCCGCCTGCAGCGACTGTTTAATCCAAACGCTTAACGGCAAGGCGTAATTACAGCCTTACTTAGGGTCCATGCTTCTGTATTGCCGTCATTCCTTTGGTCCTGGCACATTTTCCGTCTTGTGTGCTGCGTTTACCGCGAACAAGCGAAAGGGGGTTTATCCAGGGTGCTTCCAAAATTGACGTCCCTTGCACTGTCCTCGTCATGCCGCATGTCCGTTTCTGTCGAATTCTTGTATGAGTTACCGTTCGCCTTCTCGTCGGACGCGTTGTTTTCCAACCCCCTAAAGCGTTGGGGCAGTTGTATGTGTCCGAGATGATGTCCTTTCTTTCCGGAATCGGCAGCTTTCGGTGTTAAATCAGAACGATCTTGCGGGGAAAGAGCCCTAAAATGTACTGTATTTTCGTACTTCCGCCCTTGTCCAGCGCCCAGAACGAAAGCCACTCTGCCCCATTATTCGACGCGCAACAGGGGTGGTGCAGGGTGGTGCACGGCCTTGCACTGGACGCCTCCTGGCCTGATCACCACCCAGAATCCACCAGGCAAGAGGAGACGTGAGCTAGAGAGAATGGGCCAGAGGGCAACATGTTGTCTCCACCCAGCAAGAGACCCAACGTATTCTCGTCTTTTCTCTTGTCGAGCCCCCCAGCTCTTTCTTTCCATCCGTGTGGGTAAGTGTGGGACAGACTGTTATTATCCCTTTCTCGCTCGTGCGGCTGGCCTGGGCGCTACCAGATTAGTCTATTGAAGCTTTTGCAGCACTAAGAACGCTAGCCTCATTTGCTCATTTTTCGTGACGCGCTTCTCATTTCGTTTTTCTGGCAACACTTCATTTTCCCCAACGTTAGTCTTCGGCGGACGGGGCTCGACAAACCCCCGGTCGGGTTTTTTTCTTTTTCTTTTCTTTTTCATCTCTGTTTTTCTTCTTCTCACTAGTTTCTCGCCGCTATTTCACTCTCCTCCGGGCGCACCCAGCCCATTATCCCACTGAGTCCAAGGCCAAAGAGAATGCTCGAGCCAAGGTGATCGACAAGCTGTCTTTCGTTTCTCTTTTCGGCTGCGGCTTACAGGGTAAAGATTGTCGCCACGGCAAGCTCGCCGCCATCCGGTCCGGAGTGACGGGCGGCCACAAGATACGAAATACACGACAACCAAGTCTGTTGAGGCCTTGGTGGGCGACCTTGACTTGTCACTGACACGCTATTATTACAGTCGAATCGGCGTTTGTGACCTAAACGGAAGCTGACGGGGATAGGATGAGAGACGTGCCAGGGTAGTCACAAGAGTACACAGAGACACCTTTGGACAATACGGCAAGGTGCAGCCCCACGACGGCTGCAACGCTACTTCCTTGGCTGAAGAAAGATAGTGTCAGACAAAGTACATCTCTTCGGGGGCAAGTGGACAGGACCACTGATGAAGAAGGAAGAATGCAAGGGAGCGTAAGTGGCAACGGCAGGAGCCACAACGACTATTTTTTGCAAACGAAAGAGAAAGAGCATATGCGTGCTGTGTCGCAGTGCCTTGTCTCCTTTTCGGTCCTCTTACCAATGACTCCCCTCCCTCACGAACATGGCTTTTCGCAGTCTAAAGAACACAGCGCGAGAGCAGGAAGAAAAAGAAAAGAAAAGAGACAGCGCCCGTCAAATATGAGTGGGTCCCCGTCTCAACTGGAGATACTGTGGCCAATCAACGCTGACGCCCCTCTTGGTGGACGCCCTTCCACACTCTAACCTCCTGCCTCCTTTTTTGTTTTCCACCGCCTCTCCACACACACCTCATTCATTCTTTCCCCCTCTGCCTGTCTTTCATGAACGGTATTGCTCTTTCCTTCCTCTCGCAGTCTTTCCTCGCTAACTGTGAAAATGGGTACTTTGGCCGTCCCGGATACCTTTGTACCCTTGCACCTATCCACCTGCAAAAAATACGCAGTACACCGTAGCTAGTTCAAAATACGTCGTAGATTCTGCTCCCCACGGCACACAAGCCCCTGGTACCCTTGACTGCGCTGAGCCCAAAGCCTTCCGGCCCACGCTATTTGCTCAGGGCGTGATTCGTCCTCGTCCAATCTACTTTGTATTCGTCTTGCTCTAACCCATTTAAGAAACATCAATCCAACAACCTCTCGTCTCTTTTGCTCCATCAAATCGAATGAAATTCCATTGTAGCTTTCCTGTCCACTGCTCCTTCTCGGCGTGGATTGTGCCTGCCAGATCTGCCGGCTTGCTTTTTCCTTTCTCTATCTTGGGTCCTGCCGTTTTCCCATTTCTCATGTCTTGACTGCCAGCGGCTCCTTCCTCACAGACAGCAACCTTGTCACAACACCAGTGCATTTCATCCCACTAGCGCATTCTTTCCAGCAGCGTCAATGTCCCAGTCTCGTTCCACCCACTGCGCGCCTTTCGTTCCTTCCATTTGAGGGGAAACAATGCTTCGAAATGACCCAAACCCCCCTTTTTGTTGTCTGTCATCCATTCCGCACCTGCTAATAATCACCAGGAAACCACACAGTCCGGGCTGCATCGCGCTTACCGTGTCTCTCTGGATCCCTTCCCGTCCCTATTCACAGCACCGGGGGTCCTTCTTGAAAGATTATACTTTTTGTTTTGTTTTATGTTCTCCTGTGGCGGTCGTTGCATTGAGGCTGGGCCAGTCGTCGTTCTCTTTTTTATGCCTCGCTCCAAACGTCTCTCAATGCATTTGTCCTTGGTTTTCCCTTCGTTTTGCTAGGTTTGCATTTGTTTTCTTTCTCCTCAAAGAAGCGTAAGGTGCCCCGCTTTTTTTCTCTGCTAATGTATTTTATCGCTGTAAAGAGGGGTGTGCATGTCGTACGCAGTGTGGTATTTTTTGGAGCTAAGAATAGGAGGCAGGCGCGACGCAAAACGCCCAGAGCATCCGCGCACATTCCTCTTCTCAGGCCTCTGTTCAGCTTACCAGTCGTTCCTGCACTTCTGCAACGCGTCCCTGAGCTGTTGCCGTATTTGCGTGTGTATATGTGCAATGTTTACGTTCGATGTCTGGGCTAGGCTCGAGTGTTTGTGTAGAATAGAGCAAGAGGCTTTTTGATGTTTGGTCGCTACTTCCTTTTTCAGGTGTTAGTGCTCGTGATGCCCGTCGGGGCAGCAGTCCTACGCGACTGGCCAGCCGCCACCAACCTCCGCCTTACCAACCGGTCGCAAGACGAGCACCCCCAAGCCCAGCGCCGCCCAAACTAGGCACTTTGTTTAGCTCGCTCCATCTTTCTTTGCGTTGCCGGTTTATCCTTGACCAGCTTCTTTGCCCTTTCCACGCCGCTCGTTTTCATTTCAACGCTCGTCGACCTGGCGCTTTCACTTTTGTTCCCCTTGTCCTGGGCTGTTCCTTCCCTCTCCGTGCGAACGTGTCCCCCCACCCACTTCCCCGGCGCGTGCCACAAAACCAAACTTGCCTCCCTCCCTCTTTCCTCAAAAGAGAACAGCGCTTTCCCTCAAATAAGTAATTTACTCCCCCCAGCTCCCGACCCCTTCTTACTCTTTTCTGTTTTCTTTCTGTCTCAAAGAGGTCGAAAACGTCCCTAAAGCTCCTCGCATCTGAACAACACAAGGCCATACAAGATACAAGATCTGTATTGTATTCGCCTTCTTTTTTCTTTCACGTTTCCCCTGTCTCGCATTCTCTCTTCCTCTTCGTCCCCTTGTCGCTGCACGGTGACAATCTAAAAACGCACTGAGCGTGTCGCGCTGCAGGAAAAAAAGGAACTTCCCAAAACAGGACAAGACTTCCCACCAGGCTCGATTCAGGCTGGTCCAGAGTTCTGCGACGGCAAAGCATACAGCACAGCCAAAGCCAAAAGCCCTTCAGCGCTGCAAGACCAGATTCAGCACAGACCCGTCACAACGGCTCTAACCAACATCTCTCTCCACTGCAGCTACATCTCCAGTGTTGATCTTTTCCTACTCTTTTTATCTCTCTTCTTTCCCTTGCCAACCCTTTTTGCTTCCCGTTTCGTGATACATCGCGAACGGCTTGTGACGCTTCCTTCGTTTTCTGCTTCTCACTTGTTTTCCTTTCTATCCCTCTTTCATCTTCCTCTCTACCCCCCCCCCCCCCCTACGCGTCGACGTCCGCCTTCGTTTGCACTCGCTGTTCGTCCCGACTGCTACACGCGCCGTCGCAAAGCTCTGTTCGCTTTTCCTCCGTTGCTCTTTTCGAGTTTTCATTTTCTTCGCCATAATGGCCGACATCGTGGATCAGCACGACCAGGCTACGCCTACCGACCTCGAAGAGTCCCAGTCTGTCGGTAATGGTAATGCTGGAACCGAGAGCCGTGGCACCAAGCGCCCACGCCCCAGCGCAGTCGACGACGACGACGATGACGACGAGAAGGGTGGCCGCGAGCGCCGCAAGATCGAGATCAAGTTCATCAGTGACAAGTCTCGTCGCCACATCACATTTTCGAAGCGGAAGGCTGGTATAATGAAAAAGGTATGTCGTCTGCTCTCGCCGCCTAGCACCCTCCTTCCCTTTTGGGCCTGCGTTTGCTTCTTGTTGGCTTCGTGGCCACTGGCCTTCGCTCTGGAGGGTCCTCCTTCCTGTCCTTGCCTTGCTTCTCTTTTGCTAACTATCGTTTTCTCTCTTTCCAGGCTTATGAGCTTTCCGTCCTCACGGGCACCCAAGTCCTGTTGCTTGTTGTGTCAGAAACCGGCCTCGTGTACACTTTCACTACACCGAAGTTGCAACCTCTCGTCACCAAGGCCGAGGGCAAGAATCTCATTCAGGTGAGTGTACACATCTGCTAGAAAGACGGTTTGCTGGGCAGAAAATGGCAACGCAGGTAGAACAAGCTACCGGTTATATATAATCGTTCTTGGTTCACCTGCATGCCATGCTAAGTCTTGCACCCAACCTCATGGCATCGTATTGTTCTTGCATACTGACAATATCATCTACAGGCCTGCCTCAATGCCCCCGAACCCACGACCGCCGGCGATAACGGCGTAGACGAATCCAACCAGGTCGATAGCCCCGAGGAGTCTGGCTCCGGCCACCTCGCGTCACAGCAGAACCGTGGCCTTCCCCAGAGCGCACATATGGCCCCTGGATATATGCCGAACGTGTCCATGGACCCCAACCAGGCCCTGGCATATGGCAACTACGTCCAGCGTAACAACCAGTACGCTCTGCCGCAGCATTCGGCACACCAATCATAAGCGGTTCAAACAGATGACACGGTGCCGGTGTTCAACATCTTTTGCTTCTCAACTCTCTCTCTCGTCTGTTGAGTCGCTACGACTGCTGTGTGGTGCGTGTGTCGGGCCTCGCTCCATTGCTGCCCTGATTGACGCTTGTCACCAGAGCATCATTTCGATAGTACACCTCACTTTGTCGTCGCCCTCCTGTCCTCTACGGACCTTTGTTCTGCTGCGTCGATACCCAGCATATAATGCATTCTCCCTTTCCTAATTTGCGAGGCCCTTGGTGGTGGTTCGGCGTTCTATCAGTTGCTATTGCATGTTTTCACGCTCATTGTTTTTTACTTTTTACCGTTCACCTCCTTGTGTCAATTATTCCCATCCGCGACAGAGGTTCTTTATTCGACTTGTTTTTAATCAAGGTTTATTTGTGTTTGCTGGTGTTGTTGCCGTTATGGTTGTGGTTTCTATCCGGTGGCATCGCTCCTTTGCTCCCGTCCTCATGCATAGTCACGATGGGGAAAGAGGTCGGTCTTGTTCCCTTTGAAGCCCCTTGTTTTCTTCATATTCGCTGCAGTTCTGTCGTCTGCTTTATGAGTTCTTCCTCAAACCCCTTGTGCCGGCGTGCACTGTGTATTTTGTCCTCCAAAAAAGACACTCAGTTTCGAAATGCAATACCGTTTTAGGAGAAACAAGGTAGCTGATGCTCATGTTCTTTTTATGCAACCGTAGTCTCGTGCCACGCGATGCTGGCGTTGTTCCGTTCCACATGAAAGTATCGCAAGTAGCGCACGTCATGGTACATCGCTATCACCAAGGTACGTAGAGCCTCGCCATCCGATCGTCCTGCCTGATGGGTGAGTCGTAGTTCAAGGCCGATCGAGCGATGCTAATGCGTGTAGCGAGCAGCATTCTGTAGATATGAAAGGCCACATTGATCCCATGACGATAAAACTGACGTCAGGCGAAGCACCGTCACAGGGATGGGGTCGTACGTCTTCCAAAGTAGACATGATCGCTTCAGCATTGATTGCTGCTGTACGATGCCAGCACCATCCAAAGATGCGAGATACTACGGCGACTTCTCGTCCGTGGCGTTGACTTTTGATGCCTCATCTCTGATTGGTACGAGTCAGCTGGCCTTTCTTCTTAGACGTTGGCGCTTCACCTGTCTTGCCTTCCTTGCTACTTTGCTGTCTACCAGGATCAACCTCAGCGGCGGAGAGGAGGCCATGTCGTGGGCGAAGAACGGCATCGCACGATAGTCGTCTCCCTCTGCATTCTCTTCAAATTCAGAGGGGTTTCCAGCAGTAGCTATAGAGCGCCGCGGGAAGCCATGGCTCAATGTCAACTTGCTTTTTGTCATTGGTATTTCACGGTTTCGACAGTCGTTGTTGTATGTTGAACAATTGAATTACTCCTTTTAGACGTGTAAGTTGGAGAAAATTACCCAAACAAGACAGGCCTTCCTCATCGGGAAGGTCGCTCTTTTGGCAGACAGTCTCTTGTATTTCTATTGTAAATTTATATACGAAGTATATATTATATACGAAGTATATAAAAAAGGTCTTGGTCTGTTGCAATATGCCCTTGCGTGTTTCCGGGAAACAAAACAGATCTCTTCTTATTTGCTTATGGCGGACGGACGGCCACAGTGCTCCCCTGTTTCGTGGCGTTCGCTCGCGTCTTTTTATTTTCCTAACCACAATCGGCTTTTGCCCTGCGGAGGCTAGACCCAACGATCCTGCCCGTCGGCCCGTCCACATCGATACCCAAGTTGGTTAAGAATGTCGGGCGGTCGCGGCTCTTGTGTCGAAAAAATGGAAATCGCCAACTAAACTGGAAAGAGCATAACCAGGATTCAATGCGGACATGAAGGCAAGCATCCGCTAGCCATCATGGGCAAGTCGTCTTTCTCGCGCGGCCATCCGTTGGGCAATGTCGCCCGATATTGGGCTACGGCGCGGTGGACGTTTTCAACGCACGCAGTACGGGTTTGTAGACAGGCCAAATTCAACCCCTTCATTCAAGAGACGAGACTACGCGGGAACGGTCCGCGCTTGCACGGGCTTAAGCGAGTCCAGTTTTTGGGGTGCATACGTCGCTTCGCCGCACCTGTACTCTACTCGCGTTTCCTTGGAAGGGTATCGTCGCTCGGGAGCCGCAGTTGCTCCTGTTTTGCATTTTTACGCTGTAGTATTTGTTCAGTACACGATTTACTTACTTTTTACATTTTATACGCTATTTCGTAGTTTTTCTTAATGTTTTTTATTCCAAAATAAAATATGTACTTCGATTTCATACAACATCTCTCTTGGCTTTATATGAAGGGTGCTCTAATTACCCCAGAGGAGAGAGGAGACTCATTTCTTTTCATCATATTTCTAGTCAATTGTTGCGCCTCTGCTTATTTCTTGGTACACGTGATTGCCCTGCATGTAGAAAGTTGCCGCCATTGATGGCCTGGCCAGACGGCTGCAGCTAAGTCCGTAGAGGGTTGCATGCAACGACCCCCAATAGCTGGTCCCAGGGACTCCGTAGTGGCGTTTGCGCATGGGGTTGAGCACATTTGCGCGCATTTCTGCGCGGCACAGAAGCACTAGCGCCACCACCCTCCGGCAACAGGATGGGTGAAAGTACCTGTACTTTTGAGATTCGGGGCAATCGTTAAGAGCATCGAGGTGCGTGAGAAATTGATTATTTGGATATTACTGCCAAGTCTGTAACAAGTAAACCAAAGGGGGTAAAAAAAGAAGAAGAAAAAAAGAAACGCCTGATATCCTTCAACGCCGGCCGTTTATATAACTCCATTCGTAATATTCGTTTATTTGCTGAGAGATCATCTTGGACGCACGCGATTCAGACAGTCGAGCCAGAAAGACAGGGCTCAGCGTTGTCTCGAAAAGCCTTTGCCTTTGCTAGTTTGTTGTGCAAAGAGTCGCCTGTCGCGCGGTGCTCTGGTGACGCAAGTGACTCGTCGGTGGTCTCTCGTGACGGGCCTTTGTGCCGTCTCGTTTTCTTGCGTCCCAGTGCTTGCCTCGCATCCGTTCTTTCTGAGCATTAGTGCTCCATGAGCACAACGTAGCGGCCGACCAGCAGGCTACCCAGGAACGTGCCGCCGAGCACCGACATGAAGTAGCCCACGTTCATGGACATGACGCCAATCATCAGCAGGTAGCCGACGCCGGCCAGCAGCGTGTCGAGGAGGGCGCGCAGCGGGTCGACCGACAGGCGCCAGGGCCGCACATGGGTGTGGCGCTTCTTGAGGACCATGACGTCCTCCTCGACGCCGTTCTCGGACAGGATCATGCGCTTGGCGTCCGAGTCCCGGGAGACTTGCTGCGAGAGGACGGGCTTGCCGGGGACGACGACGTAGCGGCGCTCGAGCTCGGCGTCGAGCCAGCGGGACTCGGCGCGGGCCTTGAAGGCGAGCAGGCCGCGGAAGAGCGCGGCGAGGATGATCAGAAAGATGCAGGTGCCGGTGTAGGCGCCGACGGAGCCCGGGGCCCAGGCAAGCGAGTAGAGGGGGGTGTCGGTGGCGGTGAAAAAGACGGACATCATCATTCCCATCGTGGAGTTGGAACCGTCCATGCCCATGCCCGAGCCCGAGCCGCCCATGTCCATGCCCATCATCTTGGCGGTTGGTTGGAGGAAGTCGTTGGGAGAAGGAGAGGAGTAGTGAGAAAGGCGGAAGGCGATTGGCAGACGATTGCACAGAGAAAGCAGCGAAGCCCTTTTATAAGGAACCTGGGCTGTTGGTGTTGATGAAAACGAGTTGACGGAGTTCCGCTTGATGTGAAGATAAGAATAAGTCGGCGCCGGTGTGTTCTAGAACCGAAAAGAGCGTAGTCTGGATTGCTTCCGCTGTAGGTGCAACGGTGCCGTATGCTCTGGCAGCAACTCGAACCTGGACAAAACAAAAGCTCGAGTCGAAGTGAAATTGGCAACGGATAGAGTGGTCTGTTTAGGCTGCGCGAAGCGAGCGTGCTTGGCGAATCGTGACTGGGGGACGGGTCGGCGACAACGAAGCGACAGGACAAGGCCACGAGAGGTAAACGAAAAGCGTGAAAAGCAAAAATCACCGAGTCGAAAATGAACGATGAGAGAAGAACGACACGATGGGATGCCACAACGTCTGGGGCAGTCTATTTGAATGGGTTTTTCCAGCCTTTTGGTGTTGCTGGCCGCCGCTTTGTCTCACGGTTGGCGGACAAAGTGAGCAAGTTTACGGAGGACGGACCAGCGCCATGGCTAGCGCCAAAACCTGACGAAGTGCTGGAGAGAAAGAGCGGGGTGGGATCTTTCCAAGAGCGGCAAAAAAACGTGCTCATACTGTGTGTGGGCTGTTCCCTAGTTCGGCGCCCAGGCTATTATTGATTATGGGCATTATCAACCGACCGCCACCAGCTGTGGATTCCAGGTCCCCCTTGCTATCTGATGTGTACGACGTACGAACCGGACATACAGAGGGATAATAGTGTGTGCCCTCAGGGCCTGCGACACTGGCGTTTCTGTTCTGCACATCGGTCGTGTTCAGTGTCTTTGATTCCTCGCCATGTGCTACGAGACACCGCGCCTTCCGGTTGCTCCTTCCCTACACCCTGTTGGCCGTTCTCTTGCCAAGCTGCCGCACATGGGGCCCATTCGAAACAGTGCCGCACGTTTGCAGGAAGGCACAGCCGACAAGCCCGTAACATGCTCACCTTCTTCAGCATCTCCTTGATTTTCTCGTGCCGTGTCGTCTGTGGCCGTTTGGCTGGACGAGGCAACAACGGCGGTGGTGGCCTTGCCCCGTTGTCATTGGCGTGCCAGTCCTGTCCCAGTCCTTTCCCACTCCACCTCCTCGCCGCCAAACAACAAATGCGCCCCAAAACGAGAGGCCTGGACCGAGTCCGTGGGGTGACCGTCGCACGGCACACGAAGTAACCCTCCCTCCTGCCTTTCTTGCAGGTGACGGAACTGCCACTGACACGGATGTACCTCTACATTCGGTTCCGGCCAGCGTTGCGAGTTTGCCTACCAGGTGCACTTGGTGATGTATTGTGTCTATGCTGAATCGAGTGTCTCTATGTTGGGAGACTGTCGCAGGCGGACATCATCGAATCTACAGACAATGCGCGGATGGCATCCTCAAGCTCATACGAAAGACGGGGGCTGTGAGGTTCGAAAGAACACAGAGCGGGCCAGTCTCGGAGATTACAGTATATGGCTATTCACATCGTCTTGGTTGTCTTGCGGAGCGAAGGGAACGGGTCCCTGGATAGTGAGACAGACTGAGTGAGTTTCCCACCAGTCGGGGGATATTTGATAAATTATCCTGTGTTGTGTCGCATTCACTGGCAGCTGTCACGATGCAGCAAGATCCATATCGGTACGACGTACACTCTGATGTCATGTTACCATCATGCGATTCTGGCTGTGCGTCGCCAAGTACATACTCCGTAGACGTCTGCTTCGGGAGCCGTACGACGTCCATATAAATGGACCCGACGCACTGAATGCATGCCAAGACATCCTGCATGTTTGTTTCGAGACCTTTCGTACTTTGGGTTCCTGGTGGCCGCAAGCTGGTACGCCGAATAGATATACCTTGGCATGTAAGAGAATAGAAAGGGCATTATTGAGAAAGCATGAAACAATGCAAATAAGATATATAACAACACAAATTGGTAGAAGCGAAAAAAAAACCTTGGTGTGAAGGAATAGAATCACAGTAGATAAAAATCACAAGCAGGACACCGGCAAAATAAGAAACGAAAATCTGAACAAAAGATAGAAACACACAACCTCGCATGAAAGAGAGCCGTGAAAGAAAACAGACAAAAAAAAGAGAACAGTAGACGACGACGAGACGTCTCGTTCCCTTGCTCTGAGGCAGAGCTGCCCACTGCTGTTTGTAGAATCACATGGCAGCTGAAAACGAAGAAACGACAGTAACTGGGCGGGAAGCTAGGTCGTAGCAGAGGGGCTGACGTACAGGACGAGAACCGCGCAGCAATTTTTATTGACATACCGGCGCCGTGACACGCCGGTTATCACTCGGGGCGTTGCCGTTTTGTGCCGTGAGGGTTCTGCCACTCCCCGCCGCCCTGGTTGCCGCCGCCCTGGTTGCCAACCATGCCGCCGCCACCACCGCCCGCGCCGCCGCCGCCCCCGAAGAAGTTGGGCGTGAAGTTCGGATGCATGCCTTGGAAGTCTGGAAGCCGTTAGTAGGAGCTCGAAGAAAAACAAAAAGAAAAAGGCAAAGAAAGAAACATGGGGTAGAGAGTGAAGAAGACGTACTCGGCATCCCGCCACCGACCATACCCATGCCACCCATGCCGCCCATGCCGCCCATGCCGCCCATAGGATTCATGCCTCCCATACCGCCGGCCATGTTGCCCATGGGGTTCATGCCGCCCATGCCACCCATGGCCGGGCCCATGCCGCCCATCATACCGCCCATCGGGCCACCACGGCCGCCGCGCATGCCTCCTGGGCCACCGCGCATGCCGCCGCCCATATTGCCACGGAAGTTGCCGTTGAAGCCGCCGCCGCCGCCCATGGGGTTGCCGCCAAAGTTCATCGGCCCGGCATTGGTGTTGTTGTTGAACGCATTCATATTGCCGCCGCTAAAGTTCCGGTTGAACCCCCCCTGATTGTTCATGCCGCCACGGTTGTTGTACATATTGCCGCCGCCACGGCCACGGTAGCCGCCGCCGCCGCTGTTATTGTTGTTGTAATTGTTGTAATTGGCGTTGCCGCCGGACCGATCCTGGTAGCCCGGGCCGGACACATTGCGATTTTGTGCAGTGTGTGCGCCACCGCGGCCCGGTGTGTCCTTGGGCAGAGTTCGGAAAGGGTTGATGGCTGGTGACGAGAAGATGACACTATGCTTCTTCTGCCCTGCCTGGTACTCGCCCGTCGCTTGCGACTCGATACGGTGCTTGGTGGCCGTTGCAGCCTGTTGTGACGAAAACTCGACGTAGGCCTGCCTGTAGAAGGTGGAAGAAAGGCAGTTTGTTAGTATACGACGTAGGTGGTGGGAGCGAACCAACACGGTCCAACTCACCCTTTGCTTTTGCCGTTGACCTTGTGTTCGCTGAACGTAATGTCCTTGAGCTCTTCCTCGCAATTGACGGCTGCAATCCAGCCGCGAATGTCGTCGTCGGTGATCCACCAGTTGAGCTCTGAAACCATAATGGCCGTCGTGGCCCCCGTATCTATCGGACGATCATCCGAGCTTCCTTTCCGCTTCACGCCTTGTGTCGGCCCGGGCGGCGACTGTTTTTCTGTTTTGGAAGAGTCCTGTGTGCGATCGATCTGGTTCTGGTCCTCCTGGTTGTGGCTCTGGTCATCGTAGTCGTGGCCTTGGCCTTGGTTGTTGGTGGCCTGGTTCTGGTTCTGGTCCTGGTCGTCACCAGCAAAGTTATCCTGCCGGTTACCGCCATCGTCGCCGTTGGCATCGCCGTAGATGTCGATCTCAAAGTCCTCTTCGGTCGTCATTTTGTCGGTTTGCTGTCGAGGGAACTTGAGTGACAGCGCCGGTGTTGTCCGTCGAGCGTCGTCTCAGAAGCCCCTCAGTGCCTACAGGAGGCACGCAGAAAACAAAAGATAAAAAGTCAAGTAGTCAACGTCAGTGCCTGAGCTATGCGATGCCGCGTGCAGTTGCTGTGCCCACCGAAACTGTATTGAGACCTAGGTTAGGACCAGAGATACAAGAAATGCTGGCGCACCACCCATCTTTGTAATTTTCGCGACCAGCTGCTGAGGATGCCATTGTGCGGTATCTTGCAAGACCGGGAAAATAATAATAGAGCGACAGGCAGAAAAACAGAGCAAAGGGAAAACGGCGCCAAACAGGAAAGAAGGAAACCCCAAGATCGAGAGACAAAAGCGAGAAACGAAAAAGGCAAAATGTGCGAAGAAGAAAAAACGAGGAACCCGAGACAACAATCCGAGCAAAGGACAGAACAGAGCTATTGGTACGTACACTCCTGGGGTGCTTTCTTTTCCAGACACGAAGAAACTTGGCTGCTCGATAACAAACGGACGATGATGGGGAGTTCCCTTTCAGTGCAAAAGGAAGCCCTATGATATGCGCGGCAGACGAAGCTCTGTGCTTGCAGTCTGGCTCTGTAGGACAGTAGACAGGATGAGACGAGCTGGTACAGGGTTATATTGAGGAGAGAACAGCTGTGGTTCAGCCGAGACAAATAGAGGGATGGAAAGAGTCTGATGTGAAGGGTGCAGAGCGAAAAAGCACGATAGCCTGTCGTGTCGGGCCGGCGAAGCAGTGCGCGATCGTAGGGGCGGTCCTGGAGCTTCGTACGGCGTTCAGTTGACGCGGGACTGGTGGTTCGAGGTTATTCGACGCAGGAAAGGGAAGATAGAAGATTATAGAGCCACGCGGTAGCTCCCGTCGTCGCGGTAGAGGAGACGAGATGGGGTAAAACAATAGGTGGTGAAGGTTCGGATGACAGAATGTTGCGATAGCTTCTGGCACCAGGCTGCTACTCTGTAGGCTGCTGCCGTGGGAGGTGCGAACACGAGTGCAGAGCAGACTCGTGTTTAAATCGAAGAGAATGGTCGATGATGACGAAAATCAACAAGGCCGCTGCGATGCCGTGTCGATATGGGTTTGAAGGAGTTTGTACGCAAGGATAGGAGAGACGAAGAGATGAGAAGAACGAGACACGCGAAAATCCGTAGTGGCGCTCGCAGTATTACCTAGCTAAACTGGGGCGGTTCACGAAGGAAGCAGGAGCTTCCCGCGACACAGTTGGCTAGGGTCAAACAGGGCAGGAGGTCTGTCAGCAGGAGCAGCAAGAGCACCGTGCTTAATACCGTTTATATACTGTAACAAGTGGCGGCAAGGCTTTCTCTCGCACTATGCAAGGTTTGGGCGGTCAAAACACGTGCAGGGCAGGGGGATTGCACCCAAATAGCAGGGTTCGGGCGATCTGGCATTACCTTTCTGTGCTGGAGCTGGGGAAAAAGAGGACATTTCAATGGCCATGCTGGCGTCGCGCGCGACGACCCATTTTCTGGACCACTATTGAATCTACCCCTTTCTCTTGCCTTCCTTTCCTCCCACGACATCCATCACCACCGACCATTTCCCTTCGTTCTCGGCGACAATCGATATTATTCGATACTCTTTTCACCCGCTTCCCCAGCCAACACATACACAACCGTCAATATGTCTGAGCAGCTCCAGGAGATTCTCGACATCCCTCGGGAGTTTGTCAAGGATGGCATGCAGTTCCTGAACCGCTGCCAGAAGCGTACGTGAATCGACAACCGCGCTCCCCCTTTGATGAAGATGGGTTTATATGACCTGGTTGGAGGTGCTGCAGGCCAGAACTTTGCTGCAACGGCAAGCGACGGCCGCAGAGCATCTCTGCTGGGGCAGATGCGGACGCATCACGCGACATGGACAGAAGTAGGCCGACGATGCTAACAATGCTCTCCTTTATAGCTGATACGAAGGAGTTCGCCAAGATTAGCCAGGCTGTTGGCGTTGGCTTCATCGTAATGGGTGCCGTGGGCTATTTTGTCAAGCTGGGTACGTTGTTGCAATTTTCTATTACGCTCTCGATACGCATCGACGCCGCGCATGACTAACGTTTTCTCTTTACCTCGCCGCAGTACACATCCCACTGAACAACATTCTGGTCGGCGGCGCATAAGCGGAGCGCTCGACGAGAATGGCGGACGGATAAGACGCGCGGCCCCGACGTGGCGAGTCTTTTACTACGGGCCGGACAGCACAATGTGCCTTGGACACCTTTCTTGACCGAAGGAGTGAACCGAACACACGTGTTGTCGACGACAATGTGCAAGACTCGAATGTACAACGCAACGAAAACGGACAAAAAAGCGAGACATCTATAAACCAAACTACTCGAGAAAGGAAGAGGCCGTATCCCCCCATCAGAAGGGAACGCACTCTCTTCTTTTGTAATAATTTTTACTGTGTACAAAACCGCAGGCTTGGGCCGAGAAACAAACTATAAAAAGAGCAGGGAGGTATACCGGAGTTTTGATTAAACAGCGCAACCCATATTTTTTTCGCCCGATTTGACTTGATTTCTACACATGTTGTGCGACTCGTGACTGGGCTTCTCTGTGTGGTGACAGAATAATGCCAGATGGTTTGTATTCTTGTCTGGTGAACGTGCTCTAACATATGTACATAAATTTGAAAAAAATGAGAAAAGGTAAGGTCCGAGAGAGATAGCCAACCCCGAAAGGTCTTTCTGGCGCGCATACCATCACTCTAGTTGGCCCACCACGCTGCGTTCCGTGCCGACGTCTGCCAGGACGCCATCGGCCGCATCCGATCGTCATACAGTCGGTGCTCGCGGCCGCCGGCGTCACCATCCTTGGCAATGTCACAGGAGTGGACGGAGCACGTGCCAGTTTCCATACTTTCAGCGTCAAACGAAGAGGCTAGACAAAAATGTTAGGTGGAAGATGGCCAAACCACAAAAAAAGAAAAAAAGAAAAGAAACGGTATCACGGGGCATAATACATACCGACAAGAACGGGTATCGTGGGGTGCCAGCTAGCATCACGCACGCACAACGGGCCGTGCGTATAGCGGCGCTGGCGCACGCGCTGGCTAGAGTTGAGTCTTTCCGCAGGGTTGTTGTGGCCACCGGCCTCGGCTTGGCGCTCCTCCTCGGCGGCGACGGCCGACAGCGTCTCGCGCGTGGCCTCGCGCACATCGATGACGCCCGCCAGAGTGGCGTCCAGGTTGTAAATGTAGACCTTGCCGGAGTGGCTTGCCGAGTAGACGTAGCGCCCGTCGCTGCTGCCCGGGGGCGAGAAGTGGCAGCGGATGAGCGTGCGCTCGACGCGGTGGCCGCGGAAGGTCACGACGGAGTTGTCGTGTGGGTGCTTGAAGTAGAGGTCGTCGTTGTAGCGCTGGAAGCGGTAATCGTAGAGGCTGTACTGCGTCAGCGCGGCCGGATCCTTGGCATCAAAGTCGGACATGCTCATGGCCATGCGCAGGTCCCACAGCCGCATGGTCTGGTCCTTGCCGTTGGACAGGATGTAGCGCCCGTCGCCTTTGCTGTCGATGTATGTGATGCCCTCGCAATGGCCCACAAAGGCGCCGGCCGCCCGGCTGTCGCCCAGACTGCGCCGGTCCCACACCTTGATGGTGGCGTCGTCGGACCCCGAGTACAGCAGGTGCGGCGACTGCTTGTCGCCAAAGCACACCGCGTTGACGTCGTGCTTGTGGCCCTCGAAGCTGTGCAGCACCTGGCGCGATTCGATGTCGTAGACGATGATGGTGCTGGCGTTGGTGCCGGCAACCAGTTCACGGCCATCGCCCGAGAACCGCACGGAGAAGATGGCAAACGAGTCGTAGAAGTCGCCAATGGTGTCGTCCCGAGGGAGGCCGGCCAGGTCCAAAAGGTACGGCTCGCCCTCGTCGTTCGGATCCGTCGGCGCCAGGCACACCTTGGGCATCATGGACGTAAACGCGAGCCACTTGTTGTCGGGACTCAGCGACGCATCCGTCATGGTCCAGCGGCCCGACGGGTGCACGACGGTCTTGTAGTGCTTCCACTCGTTGACGTTGGAGGTGTCGTACATGCGCACGCGGAAATCCTTGGTGGCGCTGTAGAAGAAGTTCCCGTCGTCCGAGAACTGGCCTAGGTACACGGGAGCCTCGTACCTCAAGACCATGTCGGCATCGGTCGAAGGCACCATGCTCTGCGCGATCATGTTCTTACCCAGCGTGCGGTCTGCTTGCGTCTGGCCAAGACCGAGCTCACGGTCCAGAAGCCGGAGCGAGACGGGCCGCCGTCTCGCCTCGATCTTGGTATGTGGAGAGTGGTTGTCGGAGGCCATGCTGTCAAAGATTGTAGGGTACACCTTGCGCGGCCGCTCTGTCGAACCGAACACGCCCGAGTCCATGAGCTTTCGGCCCTCATCGCTTGGCACCTTGGGAAATCGATTCGGGTCACGCAGCTGCTGTCGTCGCCGCCGGCTGTTGGTAAAGGCGTCGAGATCGAAACCACCACCCCAGTCAGTCACGCTCAGGAGGACATTGTGCAGCGTCTCTCCTTGCAGCAAGATGTTCAGCTGCCGGCGGGTTAAGAAGGGCACTGGGCGACCTGTCACGTCAGTATAGATGGGGACTGGAGAGGACGTGCGGGTATAGATCTGTACCTTCATCGATATCGTCGTCATCGTCATCCTCCTCGTCTTCGTCGTCTTCGCCGTCTTCGACATCCTCGTCCTCTTCACCGTTATCATCTTCGTCGTCCTCTTCGTCGCCATCGCCCACAATCTCTTCATCTTCATCGACAACCTCTTCGATTTCTATATCGTAGTGCACGGGGCCGTCCTCGGCATCTATACGGCGCAGTTAGCGCTATTCGAATGTCGGCTCACTCGGAGCCATCGGCATAGACCATGCCGCACATACCATGGTATTCGTCATCGTCCTCGTCTTCCTCTTCGTCGTCGTCGTCGAGTAGTCTGTGGCTGGTGTCGTCCCCGAACTCGCCATGCACGGCTGTGTACTCGCCGCCGGCGCCGCCTGCACGCAGACGATATGCCTGTCGCAGCAGATTTAAGACGTCAGTGGCGGCGGCATCATTGCCTTCACTGCCGCCGGCACCAGCGTTGCCGTTGCCGTTGCCGTTGCCCGGAGACTGCGGAGCTGACATGTCGTTATGTCTCGGGTAGGGTGGGACAAGCTAGAGGCGGGGCGGTGTGCTGCACAACCTTGTTGCACGCCTGCAAAGCCCGCAACGAAGAGACACAGAGCCGGAAGAGCCAAGCGGAGGAAAACATACAGCGCCACAACATGCGCGGTCCAAGAGCGTTGCGAGCAGGTTATTGAGTGTGTGCGAGATGTAGCTGATCGGAAGTCACGGGATAACAGCAAAAGTGCGGGCGTTGGGTTTTGCTTCCTGATTCCGGAAGCAACTCCGGACGTGCGCGTGGCGGGCAAGCGGAAGTGTCAAGAGAAGGGAAAGTAAAGAGGCCGTGAACAAAGCGCAGGAAAAGCAAAAATGCTTCGATTTGTATGAAGGCCTAAAAGAGGTGAGAGGAAGACGTGATCGAATGAGATGTCTGTCGGGGTTGCGCTTTCCTCGTGGCACGATCGCCTCTTTACGCCCAACTCAGGTGCTCCTCCCTATTTCTAAGCTCATTGAGCTATTGCCGGTCGCTCTTGAACTCCGCGACAGCAGTATCCGTATCTATGGCGTGTTATGGTCGCCCCTGCCGCAACTGCGGGGAGGCGAAACTGTCGTCGCTCGTTTAGCTTGAGGAAAGTGCGGGAAGGTCTTATCTCCGACAGCTTAAAGGCGAGCACAATCAACTACGGTAAACTAGGCAGTTGTAACTGTTAGATACGAAATACCATTACGATATTCCCAGTTTCGTTCTAAAGACTCTGTCACTTGGACTTCAATTCTATATTACCAAACACGCTGATATTCTAACTCTAATTCCTTGTTTCTACAATCTTACATATTTCTGCCTGGATGAGTTATTTCCAGAATCTATTTTCGGACGAAACGTCATATTGTGGCGCTGGAAACCTTTGCTGCTCGGCATAAAATCAGGCGAATCGCTGAAACGGAAGTGCCTGGATGTGCAACATACACACGTAGTAGGCTATTACCTATTAATACATTTCTCCTCGCATTCAAGTTGGACTGCACTGCCCATTGACCTTGTTTTGGCCCTGCCTGGTTCGTTTTCATCTGGTTTCCATCTGGATCTCAAAACGGGGCGAAGTTCGTAGTTGGCTCATGTTTGGCTCTGCCAGCGAGGAATCCGTAAACATCTCCAGGTGCTCGAACGGGCTACGTCTGCAGACGTTTTGTTTGGACTCGATACCTGTGACTGGCATGACCATGGGCCTCCTCGGCCCCCGAGCAGACACAACGTGCGTGACATCGCACAGGATGAGCCGTCTATCCGGCCACTTTCCAATACGTCCACCGCGATTGGGTCTGCATGCATGCATTCTTGTCCTTCCCAGCTCGCAGGGAGACTGGGGCCGGTAAGCGCACAAAAAGAAGCAGACACGAGACACAAGGTGTTGCATATCGTACGGTGTGGCTGAAAGGTGCTTGCTGCTGGCGCGTCCGAGTCGTCGTTCGAGGAGCCCGGCGTGAAACCACCCCGGGCATTCTTTGGCGTCTGCAGCTTGTATCCGGAGTCGTTCATGCGGCCCATGTCGTTCGTGTCGTTCATGTTGTTCGTACAGCTCCAATCCGTCACCTGCTCTCGAGCTGCACCTGCGTTCGCCACCATTCTCCCTTCCCTGGCAGAAACACTCCACGAACCGGGCCGTATAAGTTAGTTCGTCCGAATTGGCGTGTGGGGTCCGTATTAACATGTGTCACGTCGGTCTGCCGCTCGATTGTGCGTCGTGAACGTTCATTTTCGGCCCTCAAAATGTCTTGATCCCCAGAGTGGACCGATACCAACGGGAGATGGTCCTTTGGTAACCTCGCCAAGAAGAACGCCGTATTTGTTTCATTCACTTGCTGTCCTCATGCACGGTCGCAGAATTCAGTTTCTGTTCATGAAACCGAAGCGTCTTGTAACACCGGTTCGGTCTCGTTGTGTGCAACCGACGCTCTGCGTTGATGTCCGGATGGTAAGTAGGAACTGAGAAAACAGCCTCAAGGATGGTGTCACAAGCAGTGAATTCGCTGGTCATTCGTTGAAATTCAATTAAACAGGGGACAAATAAAAGAGGGTGTGTACCAAGAAGCAAAAGAGGGAGGGAGGGAGGAAGTGAACGGGCATATATCACAAAAAATATCCCGGATTTTCGAGGCCATATCATCATTGCCAAACACAGGCCGTCTCTCAATGGGCACTCGCCGAAGGAGAGACACACGTTCCACTTAACCATGACTGCATTTTTATCACCAGCATTTTCAACGATTTGACCGCCTCTGACCGCCTCTTTGGGCCACTCTCGACGATTCAATTTTGAAAGAAAACAATATTCCAACCGGCCAATGCCATCAATACCGAGCGATTCGCTCGAAACCATCAACCCTTCGTGTGACAGCGAGATGGCCCGGGTACTCCCGGCATGCAGAAACTACGTGGACCAGGAGTGACTTGTGATGAGAAGTGTATGACGGGGACCAACATGAGCTGAAAATAAAAGCACCAGAGCAGCAAGACCCTGTCTTAACTCTGTTCTCACAATCTGTGCATCTGTGCGCCGCTGAGCACTATTCGAGTGGACAGAGCACGAGGCCGCTGCGGATGGTAAGAGCGACGGCTTCACTTCCTCTTCTCGGATGCTGGAATAGCCGCTGGCTTGTCTGGGCCAAAGAGATCGAGAAGATACGAAATACGCATCACGGCGAGGAAGATCTGGCACATTAGAGATTAGTTTGACGTAAAGGAATTTGCAACATCTCGCTCAGCTGTGTCCTCTTTGCATACTTGCAGTCAACCAGAAGCTGCTGTGACCGTGTGTGTGTGTGTATGTGTGTGCGTATGTGGAAACAACAAAACATACCGTGAACCCAACATTTCCCCACGTCATGGCGTTCCAGTCGCTGACGGCAGCAAACCGCTCTGTGCCGAGAGCAAGGATGGTCAAGCCAACATGACCAACGTCTGCAATCAACAGTGCTACCAGGTAATTGCGGACGACCTTCAGTTCGGTGCTGGTGTAGAGAACTGCGACGCCGACCATAAACAGCAGGCCATAGGCGTTCCCCAGCTGCCGGGCCACGATGCGTGCCTGGTCTGAGAGGGCAACGACTGGGACCAATGGCGCCTCTGCAATCTGCTCGCGGATGAACCAATCGGTTGCGAACAACGCAGGCAGACAGCCGCCGATGCTGAGTGCAGAGAGAGGTGGATCGTTAGCAGAAAGGAATAGGTATAAAAGGATGGTGCAAGCCTAAGACGGACAACCACCAGGCCCAGGTCCAGTCTCTGGGCCAAGTAGCCAGCCCAGGATTCACAGTTAGCAGTTAGCCAGCAGCAGGACGGCCAGACTCACAGGGAGATGGGCTCGACGATGGTGAACACCAACCGGGGGATGGTCGGGAGACGGGACGTCATGGCGATGCTATAGAGCCGATCGATCGAGTCTCTGGTGTGTCTGGGTGGGGGTGCGCTCTGTTCCTGTGGGCTTCGCCTTGTTGGTCCAGTCTAGCACGCTCTGGCTTCTTGCTGCTGTCTTCCTGTATTGTTCTACTTCGGTTTTGCCTCTTCTAGCTGTGGCTTGCAACAGAGCGATGCTGGTTGGTCTGGCCTGTTTCAGGAGAAGCGAACGTGCTTTGTTCTGCGTGCTCCGGTTTCCGACGGTTTTTTTCTATTTCTTGCGCCCACTTTTGACTGGTCTCCAGTCTGGTCTCCAGACTGTCAATCAATGCTTGTTCTATACGGAGTAGTCGTAAGCCCCCCCTGCTCCGTTGGACAATGCGCCTGCACAGCCAAACACACAAGTACCAACCCCAAAAGAGAAATCCTGAAATCGCTGCAACGCAAATGCTCGAAGTCGACTCCAGCCCCAGCTAAACAACTCCAAACCCCAGACAAAAATTAAGCTCGTCTCTAACAACGGCCCTTGCGCATAATGCAGCACCCCAGCCTCATTAGCTGTCGGTAACGTCGCGGATGAAAAGAAGAAAGAAAGCAAGAAACCACACACGCAAGGCAGGGCAGCTTGAAGGCACGCCGGGGTGTGTCGTGGCAGAGACGGGTAAGTGGATCCAAGCAATTCCAGAAACATGAAGAAAAGAGTCTGGGCCTGGCCTTGGATCGACGTGACCAGCCAAGACAAAAGGGAAAGGGCATGCACTTGGCTCGTTCCTGCACTACCCGCGCACTCACAGCACCGAGTGGAAATTGAAGGAGCCAAAAGGGAAGGTCCCCCCCGTTGGCCGGGGAAGCGACTACTTCCGGGCAAGAGGCAAGAGCCAAGGTATGAGCCAAAAAACTAGGCCACGGCGCTGCAGAGCACCAGCAAGTCTGACAAGCTCGTAAGGTCGTCGTTAAGACAGCACAATTTGCAGTATGCGCCGGACGCAAATCAACCAGCACGACGCAGCAAAATGCCAATTTTCGATTTCAATTTCTAACGAACCTGTCACACCGTAATTTACGCCTCTCTCTTGCGACTTCCCTTGCAGGGAGTGGTCCGTCTGCCTCTCAGTCATGTGCCTCGCGCTTGCCCGTTTTGTCGATTTGGCTCGACTCGCCCTCTTCCTCAGTTGCCGTCCTTAAGCTTCGTTTGTACGGTACCTCTGGTTGGTCTTTCCTGGCGTGGTGTCCTGTGCCCTTGGTTCTTTCTCCAAGTACGACGTACGAAGTATATCCAAACCCACTGCAAGACTGGTAATACATTGTAGCGTGGGTGTGGGTTGTTCCTTCCCCCCTAGTCTGCCTACCCCTCAATTGATATCGCAGCTACGGAATAAATCCAGGAGGACGGCGACGTTCTAGACCTTTCGCCCATTTTGCGCTTTATATTAGTGCACGGTGGATGTACCTTTATTTTTTTTTCTCAGCTTTTAAGTGGTTTATACATCGTTCCCCGGCTCTCGAGTTTCCATGTTTGGCGTTATTGCTACCCGTCTTTTTATGTCGCTGCATCGCATTGTATGGCATTGTCATTCCTTTTTTGCACGCGTTGATGTCTACGAAGTATTATATTGTTTCCATTCGGCGTGCAGAGACGGCAGGCACGTCCCTTTCAGTTTCCATTTTTTGTCTTTTTCGTCGCGTCCTCATAGACACAGAACGGAGTCGTTCTTTCCTGTCTCGGTAGACCGACTGCCAGCAGTTGATGTTCACGATTGCACCTTCTTCTGCCCTCCCCCTTTGCTCCTTCTGTCTCTATTTTATCGTGCGCGCGTTAGCGGTGTGTCTTACGGGTCCTGCCCGGGGAATTGGAGTCTCGGCTGAGAAGACCAGGGAAGCTGGGAACGAGCCAAAGAGGAAAAAGTCCAGACGTGCGAAGAGGAATGCACGCAGACGCACCGGAACCCACAAATGGGAATGAGCCACCCAGTAGCCACGACGGCAATATTGACGACTGCAAATACGAAAGAAAGCGCTTCCACATCAACTTGCACAAACACGATCGACAACGTGCACAAGCACGATCAACCCTCAACCGCCACGCCATCCGGCCGCACGACGACGAGCACAGACAAGAACCCCGACCGTATCTCGACCAACGGCACGCACCGGGACGAGACAGAAGCGTCAGAGCCAACGCGAGGCCAATAAAGAAGCCACTGGCCATTCATACTACGTAGAGTCTCGTCAGGCCACCGGTGGACCGTTGACGCCCTCCGTCACCCTATTAGTCTGGGATTCCAGACTCTTGGGTTGTCACCATTTTGCTTCTTTTTCCACGTATTTCTTAATTTACCTTTCCCTTTTCCCTCCCTGCCGCCTAGTCGCCCTCCTCTCACGCTCACCTCTATTTCTTCTCCCTCTAGCCCCCGTCTCTCTCGCTTTTCTTGGCATTCTCTTTTTCACTTTTATTCACGTCATTTCTACTCGTACTCCCTTTGCCCTTGCCCCTCACCTCTCCGTCAAGGACGACCATGAGTTAACGGGACCCCGATGTCCTTCCTGCACCATGGCTGGCAACACCATGGCCACCATCGAGCCACGGCTGATGCACCTCCTCAACGTAAACGACGACAGGGACCATCTCCCCTCGATACACAGCACTCTTGGCGCCCCGGGCAGCCATGAAGATGCCGCCGCCCTTATGCTTCCGCCCTTGGAACTCAACTCGCCAGAGTCGTCCGCGGGGAAACCGTCCCAGCAGCAGCAGCAACAGCAGTATCAGCCACAACCACAACAACCACAACAACAGCATCACCAGCAAACTGGTCTGAACCATTCAATACTCAACTCGGCTTTTTCTCCTTCGGCCGGCGGCGATGACCCAAGCCTAAGTGGTTCCGGAGGCGCCGGCGGGTGGCCGAGTCGTCCGCTCCGCATGTTCCTTGGTGATGGCTCGGCCAGCTTGGTCGACCCCTTCATGCCACCAGGCGGGTCAGACGATCCATCGTCGTCATCATCATCGCATATGGGCAAGCGGCCACACGTTGTACCACACACAGAGGAACTCATACAACTACCGCAGCCGCTGAAAAAACAAAAGTCGAGCCAACAAGTTGGTTCTCTGAGCCAGGTCTTTCCGCCCATCATCAACGGCCTGCACGAACCGCCGCCGAACGCCGCCGTGTTCCCTCCCATCGCGTACGCCGAGTACGATGACGACGAGTCCGCGAACCGTAGTGCTGACTACGGAGGAAACTCTGGCGGTGGAGGTGCAGGCAGCAGCTCTGGCGGCGGCGGCGGCGGCCACTATCTTTTCGACAGCGTGATCTCTGGAGGTGGGCTGCACATTGTCTCTGATCACGATAGGATGGGTGAGGCCATGGGTATGTCCTCGTCGTCTTCTACGCTTCCGCTGGTGGGAGGACGGCACTTTTCGGCGTCGTCTGCCACCGACGTGTCACCAAGAATGGGCAAGGCCACCAAAAAGTCGCCAGTACCGGGCCGCCCTGCACGAGCACCACGGTCAACACGATCGACGCCAGGCGAAGCCGGCGACTCTCCAGAAGCAGCATCCTCAACGAACTCTGCGAAGCCGAAACGGCGTGCAACGAAGCCCCGTCGTCGGTGGACAGAAGAGGAGACCAACCAGCTGCTTATCGGTGTGAGCAGACACGGGCTTGGCAAGTGGACGGCCATTCTCGAGGACCCAGAGTTTGAGTTCAGCAGCCGCACAGCGGGTGACTTGAAAGACCGCTTCCGCACGTGCTGCCCGGAAGAACTACGTGGCAAGTTGAGCCGAAACGATTCGTTGGGAGCCGCCTCCCCGCCAGACGTATCCACACCGTCGTCGTCGACACCGGGGCCATCGACAACGGCTGGCCAAGGCAAATCGAAAACAAGCTTGTCTTTGGAAGACATATTGACGGAGCCCGACGACCAACTCGATCCATACAACAGCCAGGGTCAAGATGGCTCTCCTGGCCCAGCCTTGTCTCCAGACCCGCCCAAGATGCGGAAACGGCGTGTCCACCGGCGAAACATGGAAGACATGATCAAGCTGGGCATCCAAGGGCCCTTCAAGAAGTCGCATCGCCGCGAGAGACGGCCATTCACAGAACAAGATGACAAGGAGATCCTCGAGGGTCTCCAGATCTATGGACCGGCCTGGACCAAGATCCACCGGCATCCTAATTTTAATCTCGCGAGCCGCCAGCCGACGGATTTGCGGGACCGTGTTCGCAATAAATACCCAGACATTTACGCTAATATAGAGAAGGGTGTCTTCCAGGGGCAGGCCGAGGGCAGCTGACACGGAAGAGTGTTTGGCACACAGCAGAGATTTTTGAACAAGGCCCGTGGCTCTAGAACGTGGTCAAATTTGGGTCGGGTTTGCCTCACAGCAGGTTTTCTTTACGAGTGATTTCAGGCAGCGGGCGAAGAATGGCTGGCAAAGAGCCGCCAGGCGGCAATTGTGGGATTATTTAAGGAGTCTATGTTTAGCCTTTTGGGTTGTATTATTTCGTTTATTGGGGTGAGCAATTTCAAAAAATAGCTCCAGCCACACAGACATTTTTTACACGAGAATACGCCAATGATGATTAGCGACAGCGCCTGTTTAGAATTTACATTGTTTTTTACTGCGGCTGGTCGTTTTACAGTTTCGCGTAATGAAGGAACATGAAAACTGTACGATGTACATGGCTACGGGAAATGCCGAGGAGACGTGAAAATAAACTCTTGTTAGTAAACAAAAAGGCGACGCAGGATCCCAAAGGATAGACAGGGGCGGATGGTCCCGTACCCATGATGGACAGGATGACTAATCTTGCCTTGTGGCAAACGCTTTATTTTTTCGGTGGACACAGAGCAGCGCTCTCCAAACTCCACCCTCGCGTCACTGGCCAGCGACAGCCTTCCTCGCCCATCTGGATACAACCCGGCACTTTTTTCTCTTCCCTACATTTCAAGTCGAGCCTCGCCTTCTTCCTTGTGCAGCCATGTCGGTCACGCTCCACACCAACGTGGGCGATCTCAAGATCGAGGTCTTTTGCGAAAGTGTCCCCAAGACCGCCGAGGTCAGTCCCCATGCTTGTCCCTTGGTTTATTTTTATACAAAATTGTTCAATTGCGCGGCAGCCGTACTGACTGGGACTGCAGAACTTTTTGGCTCTCTGTGCATCGGGCTACTATGACGGCTCGCCTTTCCACCGCGTCGTGGCCGGCTTCATGGCCCAGACGGGGATGCCCGCCTCCTCGGGCGCCAAGAGCAAGGACAAAGACAAGGACAAGGGCACCTCCATCTGGGGCCAGCCGTTTGAGGACGAGATCCGCCTGCCGGCGCTCCGCCACCACGCGCGGGGCATCGTGTCCATGGCCAACAAGGGCGCGCCGCCGGTCGGCAGCGGCCTGGCGGGCACCAACGGGTCGCAGTTTTTCGTGACGTTTGCGCGCGCCCCCCACCTGGACGGCGTCAACACGGTGTTTGGACGGCTGCTGGGCGAGGCGTCCTTTGCGACGCTGGACAAGATCGAGGCCGTGCCCGTGGACAAGAAGCATCGGCCCAAGTCCGGGCCGCCACCGGCTAAGAGCAAGGACGGCGAGGCGGGCGAGGAGGGCGATGCATCGTTTGCGGTGGCAGTCGTGTCCTCGGAGCCGCCACGGATTGAGAGTGTGACGGTCCACGCGAACCCCCTGGCCAAATGAGAGCCATGCGAGCCATGAGAGCCACGGAGGACGATGGCAACCATCGAGCCGGGGTAGCCAATTCATGTCGGGCCCGCAGGACCCCGCGCTCAACGGGCCCTACCGACTTGACTTGCTCGGGATACTGGGCACACACATACGGTGCGAGGCATACCGGCGTCACTTGATGTTGTGCCGCCAGCGGCCAGGGGCTGTCCAAGCCGACCGCGAGGTGGTGATGTCCTGTGCAAGTACGGCTTCGACGCAAACAGCCTAGACTTTTTGCATCCGCTTCGAAAAGGCGTTAAGGGTTTTCGTCACCCACCACGTCACATTCACGCGTCACCGATCTCAAAATTCTGTAAGCGAGTCAGAATGCTTGCTCGCTCCGCTTTACGAGGCCAAGGCGGCAAACGATACAGCTGCCCAGGACACAGGATCTCAGCCATATGAATTCATCAGCTCACTGTCTGTGGCGCCTTCTGGACAAAGAAAATAGCGCTACGTGCAAAAGCGCAGTTGCAGACGAGTTGGCCTTGGTTGCTTGAACCAGACCTACGCATGCCTACACGACATGTAGTTGAGCTTCATAGTGTACACATGGTATATGAATGAATGTAATGAGAACAAACAAATTGCAAAATGTCAAAGTATGTCTCAAGCTTGGTGGCGCTTGATGCAAGGCTGTTCTGTCGTTTAGTGGCGAGTTCCACGTGACCCCCACTAAAAGTAGCTTGACAAGCGCTGCCGAAGCGCGGTGGGCGACGGCAAGTGGCGGGGATCTTGCTGAGAGCGATAGCTCATAGATTTTTTCTTTCAATGACATGACAGCCTTGCGCGGACACGACGACCCATCGGGCGAAAGCACTTGCAAAGGACATTTCTCGGATCTCGTAACTATGGACACGACCTTATAGACATAGGGAAGCACGACGACAAGACCAGTTTCAAAGCACTTGCGCCGTGTTGGCTGGCGCAAAAACCGGCCTTTCATTCATTGCATTTTATTGTATCCTCCTAACGTGTACCACTTTCACTCAAAATGCTTCTCTGTATGTCCCTCCAAAGCCACGGGACAAGCTCCGATGTGAAGGAGCCCCAGCTGTCGCCAACGTCGCCACCGCACCTCCCAGGCGTCTCTCGCTTTTGTGCTCTGTCGCTAACAAGCTTCCAGTCTGCCCGTGCTGCGCCAACATCTTGACGGTGTCGGCACACCCGGAGACGGGCCGCAACCGGCTCGAGTGCCGCACCTGCCCGTACGAGTACGCCATTGCGACGCCGCTCTTTAGTCGGCGCGAGTTTGCGCGCAAGGAGAAGGAGGACGTCTTTGGCGGCCCCGGCGCGTGGGACAATGCGCAGAAGACCAAGGTGCAGTGCCCGGCGGAGGGCTGCGACGGCGGCGAGGCGGCGTTCTTCCAGGTGCAGATCCGGTCGGCCGACGAGCCGATGACGAGTTTCTTCAAGGTGAGAGAACAACCGGGCCCTGCTTTCTCGTCCTCCCCTCTGTCTGTTTCTTTCCCGGATAGCTAACCAAAGCAGTGTATGACGTGTGGAAACCGGTGGCGGGAGAACTGAGAGTTTGGCGGCGTGGTCAGGTGTCGTTGGAGGCCGGAGCCCAGAGGGCCGGAGGTTGTGTCTCGTGTCGTGCCATAATACCCAGAGCTGTAGCAATAGATTGTTTTGTACCTCTTCTTCGCGACCTTGCTGTGTGCCATCGTTTCTTTCCAGGTCTTGTTCACGCCCAGCGGAACCCGGCCTGGATCCCCTCCTGCTCCAGTCGCATCACCACCTCGGGACTGATAATCGCCTGCCGGAAGGACTCTTCTTGCAGCAGCTCCAGGTGCCGCAGCGTCGGCCCCGGCCAGCTCAGGTACTGCAGGTACGGCGGCGTGCGCCAGTACTGCAGGTAGGCGAGGTAGCGCACAAAGCGCGGGTCGTCGAGGTACTTTTCGGCCGCCAGATGCTGCAGATAGTAGGGGTTGGCGAGGCAGGCGACAAACTCGCACTCAATCTCGAAACGCGTCTGCAAGACGTCGGTGGTGGCGGTGCCGTTGGCGGCCGTCGGCAGCGAGGGCGGCTCGTTGTTGCCGAAAGCAGAGGCCATTGTCGGAGGGGGGGATGTCGTCGTGTGGATTGTCGGCGTATTGGGCGGTCTCTGGCTCGGATTGCGCGTGTTGCTGAGCTGTGTACAGGTAGATGCTGTTGCAGATCGAGAGGAAGACGGAGTGCTCAGAATAGGCCAATCAGCGTCACGTGCGCTTGCGATCCAGTTCCCCGCGAAAGCCAAGCTACAGCTGCTGCCCCGGTGAGCCTCTGATACTGCTGCACCACCGACTACTCTTTCATTCGATTGCATTTTCTTCCTGGTGTTTATTTATATTCGCTTTCGTCATTTCTAGATATGCACATGAACCCTGTGCCTTATTGGTGCCATGCCGTACATGACGGTGCCGCGTAGAACGAAAGGTACTAAGTACTCCGTACGTAGTACCCTCACGCCGTCTGGCATATGCTCTTTCCTGTCTCGATATTCTACCTCCTTCCGGTACTTGTTGTTTCTCCTTTCGCCTTCTTACCCTCAGTTCTGCTTCTTCGTCGTGACAGTCTCACTGGTAAAGTCCACGCCCAGCCCCAGAACAAACACCAGGCGCGCCAGCAGTGGCGGCGCCGTCGTCCAAAACACCATCCAGTCGGCGCCCGTCCACTGCGTCACGTCGGCCCAGGCGGCCCACCCGCCCAGAGCCTGCGCGCAGCCGTGGGCATAGGCGGCGTCGCTCAGCAGCATCCATATGCACAGCCAGCGCCAGAGGCGGGTGTCGTTTGGGTAGAGGCGCAGGACGATGGCTTCGACAAAGGCAAAGTAGAGCCAGCCGCCGCCGAGCTGGGTGTAGAGAAAGGCGGCGGCGTCGCCCTGGTCGGCCGGGTAGGCGATGGTGTGGCGGGTCATGGTGGAGAGGTAGCTGTCCGGGTCGCGGAAGACGAGGAGTGCGCCATTGAAGGCCAAGAAGGGCTCGAGGGTGTTCAGCATGAGTCGGTACAGCCAGTGGATGGGTGATGCGCCAGTGGTGGCGGTGGGAGCCTGCGTATTGGCCATTGCTGGTGACGATGCTACAGTCGATGTTTCGGCTCTTTGTTTCTGGTGTTGATAGCGATGTGCAATGGAAGTATTTAATTTTCATGAAGGAAACAGCAATATGTCAAGAGGAAAACGATGGCGACGGAGAGAAAGCAAAGTCGAACTTGAAACAAACGTTTTGCCCTGCTAGCATCATCACCGATTCCAAATACGACGTAATTAGTTCATGTGTCGTGCAACGGCCGCCATGGCTGGCCGCTGGAGGAATCTAGTCCAGCTTACATCACGTGGAGCTACTGTATTACATCGGAGACTGACTCGAACTGCTTTCTCTTTTCTGGGGACGCTTGTCGATCTCTTTGGCACGTTTTGTGGGCAGACTTGGCAATGCAGCTGCGGTTGGGTATGTGCAACGCAGTAAATCAGGGTCTGGCTGTCAGCAGGAAGCAGACTGGGGGAAAGAGAGGCGGAGTAATACCATTTATGCCGGACGGACAGCGCGCCAGGGAAATTCCGTCCCCAGATTACTTGGCTTTCTCATGATCAATCACAAACAACCAATCGAACTGGTTTCATACAGTTAGAGAAGCAAAATGCAATCATTACTACTATTATCCCCATTTTCAATCCTGGGATGGCTAAATCGCAGACATTATGGCTCGTGAAAATAAAAACATGACAAAAAGCAGTGAAAGTAAACCAAAACACACAATGACCAGGGTTGCACTCGACGTGTGTCACTGGTCCCCGGATATTGGAGACGATCCCAATTAGCGAGAAACGCACTCGTTTTGCATGAAACAAAACGTCAGCCAGCCACATCCCCCTCCCTTCTTACGTCTTAGCGTTTCTCTTGTATTTTTACAGAGCAGCTATCAGGCCGACAAAGGCGGCCAGAACACCCGCACCCAGCGTCGCCGCACCGGCCGTCGAGGCCGACGTCGACGGGCCCGTGCCGCCGGCGCCGCCGCCGCCGTTGGAGACGGTCTTGGTGCCCGTGGTCACGGTGACGTTGGTGCCGGTGCCGCGCGACGTCGTCTTCGATAAGGATGTGACCGTGGCCAGGGAGCCGGACGTTGAACCGGTGGTCGAGGTGGTGATGGTGGTGGCAGCCGCCGAGCCGGAGGAGCCCGTCGTCGAGGTGGAGCCGGACGTCGTGGTGGCCGAGGCCGAGATCGAGGCCGGGGCGCCGGCGGTCTTGCTGTACGCCGCGCACAGGGCGTAGCCGGCGCTCTGGGCCTGGATGAGCTCGGCAGCGGAGTGGCAGTGGTTGATGAGGCAGGGGGCGACGAGGGAGGCGATGGAGCTCTCAGTCGGGCCGCACTGGCAGGCGACGTCGTTGGCCGCGCAGCCAGCGGCGGAGATGGCAGAGATCAGGCAAGAGGACTGGGAGTTGTTAGTACGGCGCGTGGTGCGCGGTAAATATGCATGTTACATAAGTAGAAGGTGACCGTACAGCACACTCAGGCTCGCCAGCAAGGTTCTGGGCCACGGCCGCGCCGGCCAGGGCGAGTGCGACGACAGCAGACTTCATTGTGAACGTGGTGGTGAGTTGAGAGGTGCGAGGAGTGAAGTAGATGAGAAGTGGAATGGAAGAGGATGAAGAGTAGTGAGACGAATGTACGTCGTACTCTGAAGTTTATGTGTAAGTGGTGTGTGAAGAAACTGTAAATAGGCAGGAGGGTCGGGAAAGAGCGAAGAGCGGCAGCCGTCCACAATATAAGGAGGAACGAGTCAGTCAGGAGATGACTCCGACACTACGGAAACGAGAGAAGGAGAGAAGGAACAAGGGACGCGAGATATCAGCGTGAGCGTGAGGAGCAGCCCAACCAACAAGGGAAGGAGTGGACATAAGCAGATAGGTCACTTAATACTGGACCATGCTCACATAAAAAGAGGGGGCAAGCTCATCCAGGCAAGAGCAAACGGGAAACGATCCGTCAAAAGGGTAACCATGCCAAAGGGGGGAAGCCTGCTCCTTCCCTGTCGTTTTTTTCCTGTTCATCCATCCCCGGAAAGAGGAGACAAGAATCACCAGCCAGGCTGCAGGGAAATTGGCAGCGCCTTTGGTGCCTCTTTTCTGTTTGCAAAAAGACTAGCCAGCGGCTGGTTTGGTTCGGTTCCCCAACCTCCACACCACCTCGTTTCTGCGCTTCCAAGCTTCCCCGTCGATTCGTTTCTTCGCAGCTCCTCCTCTCAATCCTCTGCCCACTCCTCGTTCGGGGGCTTCCTCATCGATTACGCGTTCAAAATGCTTCGTCAAGCGATCGAAGGTCATCTGCTGCTCCTCTGCTGTTCCTGTCTTTTGACAGCTTCCTTCGCCTCTTCCTTGCTTTCCCTCATCGTCCATCCAACAAGCTGTTACGGACAGGGTTGCATTGGGTGGCCGCTCTGCAGACGGTGGTTGGCTGACTCGTATTGTTTGTTGGGGGTCGACCGTGCAGGTCATGTCTGCCCGGAACTTGCGGCTTGCCCTTGCGGCGGCCAGGCCCTGTCGCCTTGGGGTGGGCACGTTTTCGCATCCCTCCAGCGCTCTCGCTCTTAGCCCGTCGGTCCTGCGGTGTTTGGTGATGCTGCATTGGTGAAGGGGGCCGTTGCTGGAGCCGTTGCTGGGCCCACAATCTGCTGAGGTGCCTTAAAGGGCTGCATACGACAAGCAGGGCGCTAAACTTGCATACTCGACGATGCACCATCACATCAATGGTCTCTTCTCTGTTATTTTCTCTCGTTGCTCAACAAAGGACACCATTCGCTCGCACCTAACAATAGCTCCAGCTGAGAAGAGGTCGGCTGTGGCTGTGAAAGTGGGCCAATGAATGAGAGACGCGTGAGCCGTCTCATTCTGTCATTCTGGGTCTCATTCTCTCGTTCTCTCGTTCATTCATGTTTCTTATTATCTTAAGCAGCAACGCAGCAGCCGCCACCTACAAAATGGCGAGGCTATGTTGAACAACGTGTCGTGGAATCACAGAATGAGAAAAGAAAGCGGCGACCGACAAAAATAGCAGTCCAAAGTCTTCTGGTCAGACAAGCTTTTATCCCTGTTGCGAATCAGTGATTCGTTGCCAAAGACCAAGTCTCGGCCACGCTGCTCGGGGGATTTGCCTTTTGTTAATGGGACCTGGCCGAATCGTCAGAATGGGTTGGAATATTGGTGGCGCCTAATACCGAATACTACAGTATGTGGAAAAAGAAGCTTCTGTGGAGAGCGATGTAGAAAAAGGTTCGAGTGACCGGAAGACATAAAATAATGACCACTTGTGATGATAATAAAACGGTTTTAAGTACAGATTTTTTTTTGAATCGTTTTAAGTTTTTTAGTTATTACTTGATTTTTTTATATTATATTATATTTTATTTCATTTCTATTTTCATTTTCATTTTTATTTATTACTTATTTTTTCTTTGTTTCCCCATTAATTATTGTTTTACCGTTCAATACACGGAATGTACAAAAGTCACAGAACATAGAATGAAATAAGCGGACACGAGTAAAAATACAATCATTATTTGTTCAGGCTCCGTAAAATGGAAGTGAAATATAAACGGGCTACGATCGTAAACCGAACCAACCTCCACCTCTTTCTTGTATGCAGTTGTCCCTGAACCAGCATGTATAGCCGCGCCAATATATTATATTCGCCCGACGGCCACCGTTTCTTCTTTCATATTCCTCCCCTAACCTAGTCGAGGTGTGATACCCACCACGTCATGATGATGTCGTATAGCAAGATGCACGCTTGGTGGCACATGCAGCACATAAAAGCTGCAGCCATGTGCCGGCGGAAACGAAGAAAATAAAATGAAAAATGCGGGAAGTAAAAAAAAAAGAGAGTTGCAAAGCAGCCGGATAGCGAAGGATGTCGAAAGTAACAAAAAGGAAAAGAAACGAAAATTTGGATGTCCTTGGCCATCCGTCAAGCTGCGACTCTCCGCAAAGAAAATCACAGGCAAGGGTATCTTCGATGCATGCAAACAAAGCGAGAGAAATTATGTGCGGCAGGTTGCAGCTGCGCGTCCACCTCTTCCTTTGCGCACGCTGTCGTTTGTCGTTCAGCCTTAAGAGGAGGCCGCTGAGCCTGCCTTCTTGCAGTGGGGTAGGTGCAACTCACAATCGAAGCACTGACCAGGGCGTCGCCACAGTGCGACATGACGCGTTTCCTCATGTTCCTTTTTCCTCCTCCTCTTCCACCTTTGAGCCATCCGCCTCTTTCATGTCACACGGCGTCTCTTCACTGCCCTGTGTTGCCATTTACTGCAAAAGATCACTGACTCGACAGGAGATGATCTGATCCAATTCGCTGTGCGTTAATCACGTAACCAAATGCCGTAGCATAGAAAAAAAATAGCGGTGAACTGGGGGAAGGGAAGACGGAGAGGCGATCAGAGCAAGACGACGAAATCGCTGCGCCTCCTCGCTCCTCGCTTAGACAGTAATGCCCTCGAGGTGTGCAAGCACGCGACTGTCGTCGCCGAGGAACGTGCGCCGGAAGTCGATAATACCCTCCGCAATTTTGTCAAAGTCGCGCTCATGGTTGTCGCGAAATGTCTTCAGCAAATCTTTGAGGCCGTCCACAAACCGCGCTTTTTGGTCGCCCGTGTAGTCGTCGGACCGACCGAGTTCAACGAGAATTTGATCGTCTAAAATACCCATGCCGAGAAGTGCGGAAAATGAAGAGCGGAGCGGAGAGAGTGAGAAAGGGAGGGACGAAAGAAGAAGCATAAAGAGTACGATGGCAGGAGTGAGGGAACACGTACCTTTGGGCACAATCGATGCAATGTGTTGAAAAGCGCACGACGGGTCCGAGCAGCTGTCGCCCAACAGTTCATTCGGGCAAAGCGCGACATCGTCCTGGATCTTACCACTGTACGTTAAGGACCTGAAGCCGCCGGGGACCTGTGTCTTGTACTGCGGGTGGAAGCGGTATGACTCGAAGTACTGCAGCGGGCTCTCGTATGGCACAAATGTCGCCGTCGACCGCTTTGCTGCCACTTTTGCTGGAGCCACCACCACATTCGAGTGCTGTTGCTGTGACCCCCCGTGGAACAGTTCTTCCACGGCGGCAACGCCCCCATCATCAATAGCGCTGTCGGAGGTTGACACTCCGCCACCCTGTATTTCGTCATCCTCATCCGACTCGCCTTCCCCATCCGATGCATTGCCTAGCATCCCGATGTCGCCATCCTCGTCGCTGGCATTGGCAGAACCCGACAATGGAACCGAATCCGACTCAGACGCAGAGTTGGACTCCGGGTTGTCTGCTTCTGCCCTAGTAGCGGCAGATAGCCCTACACGGGATTCGGCATCGCTCCGGGAGCTGTGGGATGGGGCATCATCTGTCTTCATCTTGGCCTCTGCTTCCTCCTCTTGCTGCCCGGGGCCATCTACTTGTTGTGAAGCGAGATCGACACTTGCCATCCTGTCCAAGTCATTCCTGGGTTCGTCGGTCGGCGGCGGTGATTGGTGGGGTTGAACGCTCGCTTCGTTTTCGGTGGATGCTTCTTCCTGCTCGCTGCCTAGGTCCTCGGCGTCCTCTGTCAACCGCCGCTTCTCAGCCACGCCCTCATCGATCTCAGCTTGAAGGGCTGCAACTCGTTCCTGAAGAAGGCGTAGTTTAAACATCTTCTCCTGGAGACTGGCTTCGACACGTGGAAGTTGTACGCTCGCCACACGCACCCGCTTCTCTCGGTGGCTTTCTTGAGAAGACGACGGCGAGCGACCGCCAGCCCGTTTCGCTACACGGATAGGAGCTTCCTCCGCAGGCGCCGTCGGGCTACTGGTGCCATCGCCCCTCCACAGCTCGCCGGTGGACGTTATCCGCCGAAGAGGTTGTGGAGCAGGCCGTAGAACTTGGTATGGGCTCTCGTTACTGCGGTTTCTGTTGGAGCCACCGTCAGACGGCGTTCTATTGCCACCCGTGTGCGGCGTTTGAGAGCCTGCCCGCGAGTTTTGCGATTTTCTCGCCTCGGCCTCTGCTATCTTGCGCTTCATCTCTTCAATCTGCCGCATCTTTTTTGTATACTCGTCGTCCTTGGCCCGCGCTAACATACTCGCAGGGGCGGTCGGTGGTGCCGGCATCATAGGCGGAGCACGTCCTCCATAGCCTCTAGAAGACGAATATGAGTGATCCGCCGGAGACTGGTGGTCATTCCCGTTTTGAGCAACATTGTTGCTGTATTGTTGCTCGCGATACAGGGGGGCACCGCCAGCACGCCGGTCGTTGTATTGGCCTGGTCTCGAGTACGAATCATCGGCCTGTGAATCGAGTTCCATGGCCACATCTTCATCCGAGTCGTCGCTGACTTCGATGATCATCGAAGATTCTTGCCGAACAGGAGGAGGTGGACGTGCGGGTAGACTGTGCACCGCCGAGGAAGCAAAACCACCAAAGTCAGCTGCCACTGGACGTTGGCGGGAGCCAGTGGTTGGAGATGAGGGGAGTGCAGCAGAAATGGCAGGCGTCTTGTCTGCAATTTGCCCCACTATAGCGGCTGCAACATCGCCCTGGTGTCCAGACACTGTGCTTCCGAGAGCTTCCGCCTCCGCGGCAGCTTTCGTTGCGGCTGCTGCACGCTTCTCTTGTGCCTGCCTAAGAACTTCGAGCTTTTGCTGTAACATGATTTCTTTTTGTGATTTGGGCTTGTCGGGCTTTGAAGTTGCGGCAGCGGCAGGGGGCTTCGGCACCGGTGCTGGAGTTGGCTTCGATGCCTTTAGTGCGAGAAGACGCGCAATGCGGTCTTTGCGTTCTTCCTTGGGTGCCGTTTGGTCACCGCCTGTTTCGGGTTGCGATGCCACCGGCTCAATAGACTGAGACGGTGAGGCTGCTTTCGGGGACGTTGAAATCGCTGTAGGAACCGCTTTCAGACCGAGCTCCGAGAAGAGGCTCTGAATCAGTTTGCTGTCAAATCCCTCATCGATATACGTCTGGTAGTTGACACCGTATGGGATAAGTCGCAGAATGGCTCTTTGTGCTTCCTTCTTGGCATCGTCCACTGTTGCGAAAGGTAGGCTACTTGAGGGGACCGTGTCTTTTGCAGCGATGGCCGCGTCCCTGTCGGCTTTCGTCGTGAGACCACTCACCGTCTCTTTTCCAACTGCGGTACCATCCGAGGATGTAATAGGGGCACCAACAGTTGCGGCAGCCGATCCTGAGCTGTCCTTTTGCAAACGTTGGCTTGCTGTGCCAGCATTGTCGCTGTCCTCGATCTCTCCAGGGGAAAGGCGCGGCGAGTACGTAGCAGCACGCACTTGGTCGGTGGCCCCGACAGACTTGGGTTCTGAATCGGAGTAACCCATGTCTTCATCGTCGGCATCAGAGTCATCGCCGTTGCCGCCAGATTTGATCTTACCAGGCTCATTGTCGTCATCATCGTCGTAAAAGGCGTCTTCTTGGGTATCAATAACACTAGCATCGCGGCTTGGCAAATTGGCGGCAGCGTGGCCTGGAGCGACTTGCGCAAAACTCTCCTCATGAGCCTCTTGGGAGACAGCCGAGCGAGAGGTCCTCACACCTTCATTGCCCGTGGACCCGGACGTCTCTTCGGGTTCGTAAAGATCTTCCATGTCTTCGTTGAGCTCGCCTTCCTCCGGCTCGCTCTCTCGTGCCGTCACGGTGACGTCTGGGTTATATGCAAGGTCTGTTGTCGACGCGGCTGGTGGGGGAGCGTAGCCTGCAGGCGAGTAGACATGCTGAGACCGTATCTGCTGAGGCGGTATCTGCTGAGGCGGTATCTGCTGAGGCGGCATCTGCTGAGGCGGCATCTGCTGAGGCGGCGCAGGCTGTGGTGGGTGGTGGTGGTGGTAGTAGTTGTACTGCTGTGCATGGGCCTGTGGAGGGCCCGGATTGTATGGTGGTTGCGCAGAGGGTGTAGGTTGTGAAGTAGGAAATGCCTCGCTCCAACTGAGGTCGCCACCCACCGCATTTGGGCTACGCTGTTCTGGCGAAGCTACCGAGATGCCCAAGCCGGAAACGTGTGTATTTTGGCCATACGCAGCTTGCGATGCCTGTACAGCCTCATAGTAGCTTTGCTGAGGCTGCTGCTGGTGACCGGCCCCTGGCGATGGCATGCGGGGAGGCACTTGATACGGGTTGCCACCGTACATGGCCGAAGGAGGGTTGCTCGATGGCCGAAAGTCGTACTGCGGGTATTGCTGTTGAAACGATGGCTGGTGAGATCCTTGGGAAGCCGCTGGTGGTGGTGGCGGCTGTGGTGGCCACTGGCCATGGCCATAGGGATAGCCCGCCATTGCAGCTCGTTGCAGCACGCGCGGCGTCGATCAAGAAGCTGTCTTGTCGCGTGTCACCGTTGACCGTCTACGATCGTTGTTGTGGTTCTGAATGGAAGCATGGAGTGCAGTGATCGGATGACGTGGGTGCGGAGGAAATGAAGCTTCGTTGCGATGAACTGCAGACAGGGGCAACAACCTGGCTGGACACCTGAGGCTGGACACCTGAGGCTGGACACCTGAGGCTGTGGCTGCCTGCAAGGTAGCTGGGTAGGAAGGAGCCAAAACGACACGAGCTGTTCCTTCCTAAACAAAGATCGCCATATGCAGCAATAAGAGCGGGGACACCGCAAACATGGAAGGCACAAATACGCGTGCGCTTTCAAACACTGCAAAATCGAGGTTCAGAACGCGTGTTGAGTCGGGCCTTGTGATATGTCTGGGCAAGTCGTGATTAAGGAGACCGTGTGCTGTCCAGCGATTTCCTCGCGCCGCCAACAGTGCCAAAGATCAACATATAATTAGAACGAGGTGCAGTCGGCCGGATTATCTAGCGTTCCGTGTTTGGTCGTGCCTTCCCTGTTAGGCTCACCCCACCCGGCACCTGCACCTGTGCCTTTCCTAATCTGGCTTTGTTGTGTTGTTGTCGTGGCAACCGGCGTGGGACAAGCGCCTGTCTGGACGGGCTCCGTCCGCAGAAGAGGAAGGCGCGGGCCAAACAGTTCAGAAGGAAGGAACGCCAAACACGAGCAGGCGTGCATGCCATTGAGCCTTGACCAGGACGCTTGAGGGGCTCTTTCTTTTGGATTCTTAATTCTTCAATTCCTCAATCTCCAATTCCTCATATTTCCTAGATACTCTTGTTTCTTGCAACGGCGTGACATCTACGGTCACTGTATGGTCCACTGCATGGTCGACCGTGCCTCGCGCTATTGTTGACATTGCGCTTCCCTTTCTATGCTTCTGCTCTCTGTCTGCGATTTAACAGAATATTGCGTCACGACTGCAGCACGACGACACGTTTTCGACGACCTCACGAGCGTCCTCAACAACCTTTTTTAACGTTCTGCTGGCGGATGTTGCTCTCAGAGGAATCCTGACGCGTTTTCTAACCGTCAGCACACTCGAACACCTCCTACAACACAACGTCGCCCGCCATGGTGACCGGCCCTTCCGGGTTCTCTGCGCAGCAGCGTAGCAACCCTTTTGCCCGCACCCCGTCAGCTTCGCCGGCGCCTGGTAACAGCAGCACCGCCGGCCGACCCAAATCCGTGCTCTTCTCGACGCCTGCACCGACATCTCCCGCACGGCCATCACATAGTCGCTCCCAGTCACAAGCAACGCCGTTTGGCGTGAACGGTCTTGTTCGGTCGGGCAGTGTCTCGCGGAATGGCTACGACCGTTCTCGTGAAGGCACCCCTGCCTCGGGCACCTTTGCCCCGTCGTTCATCAAGGCCGAGGAGATGAAGCAGCGCAGCATTGATGTCGTCCGTGGCATCGAGGGCGAGAATGACTTCTCAGGCAAGCGATATGTCTGGCTGAAAGATCCTCAGACCGCCTTTGTCAAGGGCTGGATCGTGGAAGAGCTGGGACCCAATCGCATTCTCGTGCAGTGCGACGATGGCAGCGTGAGTGTTTCATCACTGGGCATGTATAGAGTGGCGACAACCAGCTGACTTGTGCGTTCAACCCGTAGCAACGCGAGATTGATGCAGAAAGCGTCGACAAAGTGAACCCCGCCAAATTCGATAAGGCGAACGACATGGCCGAGCTGACGCACCTCAACGAGGCGTCTGTTGTGCACAACCTGCACATGCGCTACCAAGCCGACCTCATCTACACATACTCGGGCCTCTTCTTGGTCACCGTCAACCCCTACTGTCCGCTTCCCATCTACTCGAATGAGTACATCAACATGTATAAAGGCCGCAACCGGGAGGATACGAAGCCGCATATCTACGCCATGGCCGATGAGGCTTTCCGGAACTTGGTCGACGACGGCGAGAACCAGAGCATCCTTGTCACGGGCGAGTCTGGCGCTGGAAAGACGGAAAACACCAAAAAGGTCATCCAGTACTTGGCTGCCGTGGCCCACAGCGACAACCCGGCTGGTAAGAGTCGCGGCTCGCAGCATTCCAACCTCTCTGCTCAGATCCTACGCGCGAACCCGATCCTTGAAGCGTTTGGTAACGCGCAGACCGTCCGCAACAACAACTCGTCCCGATTCGGAAAGTTCATCCGCATCGAGTTCCACAACAATGGCTCCATAGCTGGCGCTTTCATTGAGTGGTACTTGCTCGAGAAGTCGCGCGTCGTCCGCATCAACAGCCAGGAGCGGAACTACCACATTTTCTACCAGTTGCTCAAGGGTGCTGACCGCCGCCTGCGGCAAGAGTTGCTGCTGGACAGCATGGGCGTCGAGGACTTTGCCTATACTCGCGAAGGCAATGATGTCATCAGCGGTGTCTCGGACCAGGATGAGTGGGAATCTCTGATGGAGGCTTTCTCGATCATGGGCTTCTCAGAGCAGGACCAGACGTCCGTTCTCCGGACCGTTGCGGCTGTCCTGCATCTCGGTAACATCACTGTCATGAACGAAAGCCGCGGTGCCGACCAGGCGCGTTTGGCACCGGACGCCAAGGTCCACGCCGAGCGACTCTGCAGACTTCTCGGAGTCCCTGTTGAGCCTTTCCTCAAGGGCTTGCTGCATCCCCGTGTGAAGGCAGGCCGTGAGTGGGTTGAAAAGGTGCAGACGCCCGACCAAGTGCGCCTCAGCATCGACGCCTTGGCAAAAGGTATCTATGAACGTGGATTCGGTGATCTTGTGACACGCATCAACCGTCAGCTCGACCGCGCCGGCATGATGGGCATGGACGACTCTCGCTTCATTGGCGTACTCGATATTGCTGGTTTCGAGATTTTCGAGGAGAACAGCTTCGAGCAGCTTTGCATCAACTACACCAACGAGAAGCTGCAGCAGTTCTTTAACCACCATATGTTTGTTCTCGAGCAGGAAGAGTACGCTCGGGAGCAGATTGAGTGGCAGTTCATTGACTTTGGCCGCGATCTGCAGCCTACCATTGATCTCATCGAGTTGTCTAACCCGATTGGTATCTTCTCGTGTCTCGACGAAGACTGTGTCATGCCCAAGGCCACAGACAAGTCCTTTACCGAAAAGCTCAACTCTCTCTGGGAGAAGAAGTCGACGAAGTACCGACCATCACGACTGCGGAACGGTTTCATCCTGACGCATTACGCCGCTGAGGTCGAATACTCAACCAACAACTGGCTGGAAAAGAACAAGGACCCGCTGAATGACAACATTACCCGACTCCTCGCCGCTTCCACAGACAAGCATGTCGCCAGCCTGTTTGCAGACTGCGCTGACCACGACGATGAGCATAGTGCTGCCCCTCTCGGTCGGAGCAGCCGAGTCAAAAAGGGCCTTTTCCGCACCGTAGCCCAGAGACACAAGGAGCAGCTTGCGCAGCTTATGGCGCAGCTGCATTCGACACACCCGCACTTTGTCCGCTGTATCCTGCCGAACCATAAGAAGCGTCCAAAGCAATTCAACAACCTCTTGGTCCTGGACCAGCTTCGTTGCAATGGTGTCTTGGAGGGTATTCGCATTGCGCGAACTGGTTTTCCGAATCGACTTCCATTCGCCGAGTTCCGCCAGCGGTATGAAGTTCTTTGCCGTGACATGCCAAAGGGTACCTACTTGGAGGGCCAGGCGGCCGCTGCCATGATCCTTGACAAACTTGGTATGGATAAGGCTCTCTTCCGTATTGGTCTCACCAAAGTCTTCTTCCGCTCCGGTGTTTTGGCCGAGCTCGAGGAGCAGCGTGACGCTCTGATCAACGAGATAATGTCTCGCTTCCAGGCTGTGGCGCGCGGCTTCAGCCAGCGCCGGATTGCTTACAAGCGTCTTTACCGTGCCGAGGCGACACGTGTTATCCAGCGCAACTTCCATGCTTACCTCGACCTTTGCGATAACCCTTGGTGGCAGCTGCTGGTCAAGATGCGGCCACTGTTGGGTGCGACCCGCACGGCCACTGAAGTCAAGCGTCGCGACGAGACCATTCGCCAACTCCAAGACGAGATGCAACAGCACGCGGCAGGTCGCAAGAAGCTGGAAGACGACCGCCGTGCTACTCTGGCGGAAATGGCCCGCATCCAGCAAACACTGGAAAGCGAGCGCGCTCTGGCTCTGGACAAAGAGGAGATCTTTAAGCGCCTGCAACAGCGCGAGTCCGAGCTCGAGGATAAGCTTGCTGGCGCCCTCGATGATCAGGAACGCCTCGAGGACCAGCTCGACGATCTCCTGGATGCTAAGAAACGTGCCGGAGACGAAGTCGAGAAGTACCGCATGCAGCTCGAACAAGCCGCAGGCATTATTGCGCGCCTTGAAGAAGAGAAGAAAGAGCTTGCACAGCAAATCACCGACCTCGAGCGGAGCATGGAAGATGCGGCGCAAAAACAGTCTGAGCGCAGTGAGCAGGAAATGGTTCTTGCTGACGAGGTCAAGATGCTTCGGAGCCAGCTTTCCATTAAGGATCGCAAGGTGCATGATCTTGAGGGCCGCCTGCTTGCGGTCGACCAGGATGCCGTTGTGAAGCTTGCCGCGGCGCAGAAGGACCTCCAGGCTTCGCGGTCTAAGGAACAACGACTCGCCAAGGAGAACCAGGACGCCCAGCAGCGGTTAGCACAGCTGTCTCAGACATCGACGGACTACGAAGATCTCGTGCGGCAAAAAGAAAGCGAGCTTGCCCTTCTGCGCAGCGACACCAAGAAGTACGAGGCGGAGCGCCGGTCGTTCGAAGACCACCGCCGTTCGCTCGCTGCCGAGAAGGAGAAGGCCACCTCTCGCCTTCGTGAAGTACAAGCTGAGATCGTTGCAATGCGCTCCCAAGAGTCGCAGTTCCGCCGTGAGGCTGAGGATGCCAAGAAGCTTCTTGAGGCACGCCTCTCCGAGGATGCACAGGAAGACCAGAACCGCCGTGTCCTGGAATCCCAGATCAAGGATCTCAAGGAGGAGCTTTATAAGATCCAGATGGATCTCAGTCGTGAACGCCAATCTCGCGACGACGTTCTCCTTCTCAGCGAGCACAAATACCAGAAGCTGCAAGAAGAATTCGACCACCTTAACGAGTCCAAGATCATCATCGAGAAGGAGCTGTATGCCCAGCAAGATACCCTGCGGCGAACAATGGAAGCCCGCAAGGCCATTGAGAAGGAGCGCGATGACGCCCGCCAAGAAGTCCGCCGTCTGCGTGTCGCCAAGGCTGAGGCGGAGGAGGCTCGGCTGGAGGCTGAAACATCCGGCGAGCGCCAGGCCCTGCGCATGGCCAGAGAGCGTGAGGAGAGCCTCCTGCGTGACCTGGATGCTGCCCAAGAGCGTCTGCGCTGGTTCGAGAGCGAGCGGGCTCGCCTGAGCTCTGAAGTGGAGAGACTGAACAAGCTCATTGTATCGTCAGGCGAGTTCGGACTCAAGAACGACCAGGCCAAGGAACGGATGGAGCGTGAGCTTCAGACTGTCAAGAGCCGCTTGACGGCTTCCGAAAATGACAACCGGGCCCTGCTTAACAAGCTTCAGCAGAAGGGCCTGGAGATTGCCCGGTCTACGTCCCGCGCCGGTGAGGCGTCGCGTGGCCAGATTCAAATTCTGCAGCGTGAGAAGGCGCGCCTGGAGGAGCTTAATAATAAGCTGAACAAGCAGCTCGGCGAGTCACAAATGACTGCCGCATCTCTCGAAAAGAAGGTAGAGAAGCTCAACTTGGACCTCGAGGACATGAACCACGAAGTCGCCCGCGAGGTCAAGAGCAGCCGCAATGCCGAAAAGGTGTCCTCCAACGCAACGTCGCAGCTCGCTGAGGTCAACCGGGCCATGGAGGCGGAGCGCCAGTTGCGCGGCCAAGCCCAGGGCACTCTTCGGACGGTGCAAGCAACCCTCGAAGCGCGCGACCGGGAACTCGCGGATCTACGAGGCCAGATGTTGCGCATCCTCAAAACAGTGGACCCTGCATCACCCGTTGTGAATGCGCCCCCCGAAGGTGGCAAGGAGCGTTTCCCGACCAGCAAAGACTTCTTCGACTTGGCGCGCAAGATTGAGGAGCTGCAGCAGGACCTCCGTGTGCAACAGGCGGGCCGCAGTAATGCCGAGGCCCAGCTGGCAGACCTTCGCGCGCAGCAGCAGTCGTCTCCCATGCATCAGCGTGGCCTCCTCGAGGAGATCAGCCCCAACGAGGCCCCGTACTTCAATAACGGTTCGCCAACACACACCAAGAAGAACAAGGCAGGCGGCACCCGTCGTATTTCCAACAGCCAGTTGAACAACGCAGCATCGACGCCACCACGACAGCTGTCTTCCGCTATGCCCGACTCTGCGCGCTCGGACCGTACGGCGGAGATTATCAGCTTCAACAATCGCATGGATCTCAAGACCGAAATGGAAGAGCTCCAGAACCAGCTGCAGCTTGCCCAAATGCAGAATCGGCACCTCCAGAGCCAGCTGGAGCGGGCCGAGTCCGGCGGCGCCAAGAACATCAACGGTTCGAAGAACAGCAACAGCCGTGTTGAGAAGCTTGAAAAAGCCAACAGCCGGCTGCACGACCTGCTCGACGACTCTGCGAAGAAGGTGTCGGCACTCGAGAAGGCATTGCGCACCGGCGAGCTGTCACTTCACGACATACAGGCACGGTCGCACGAGGAGATCCTCGACTTGCTTAACAGCCAAGAAGAGTCGCGCCGATCCCTACTACATAGCCACAAGGACGCCGTTGCCGAGCTGGCCGATATCAAGGAGCACTTTGACAAGCTGCGCCATGACCGTGCACAGATGGAAGTTGACCTCCGCGATGCTAAGTCGGAGCTTCAGGAGATGGGCCAGGCCCGCGAGCAGGAGGCTGCGAGCCGCAACCAGTTGCTGCAGGAGTTTGCGGACCTTCAGATCCGCCTCGACGCCGAATCGTCCAAACTCGTTGATGTGACGGCGAGCCTCAACCTGTACAAGGGCCGTGCCGACGAATACTTTGGCAAGTTGGAGCAAGCTGAGATGGCCGTCCTTAAGGCAACACGAGCCGAGCAGTTCGCCAAGACGCAAGCCCGCGAAGCCGAGGAGACCTACGCCGAGGTTATGGCACAGCGCAAGAAGATGGACACAATGGTGGAGGACCTGCAGCGGCAAAACCAGCGCCTGGAGGAGCGTCTCGAGGACCTGTCGACCGATCTCGAGTCGGTGACGCAGGCGAAGAAGCGCCAGCAGCACGAGCTCGAGGACTACCGCAGCCAGCGCGCGATGGACATCGAGGACACGGAGACCAGCATGGAGCAGACGCGCAAGAAGTACCAGGCCGAGTTTGCGACACTCACCAAGGAGCTCGACCTGGCGCGCGAGGAGAAGCTGTTCAAGCAGGCCGAGATCAGCCGCCTGCGTGACGAGCTGGAGGAGCTTCGGTCCAAGTGGGACGACGAGGTGCTGAACAGCTCGACGTGGGCCAAGGAGAAGACGCGCCTGGAGACGACGCTGTCGGATGTCGTGTCGTCGCGTGACGAGGCCGTGCAGGCCCACAACGAGGCCCAAGGCCGCATTGTCAACCTGCTCTCCCAGGTGCGCACACTGCGCTCAGCCGTCGACGAGGTCACCTCCGAACGCGACTCGCTCGTGCGTGAGAAGCGCAGCGTCGAAGCCCGTCTCGAGGAGGCCAAGACCGGTCTGGAGGAGCTCGCCGCCCGCGGCGCCAGCCCGTCTCTCCGTGATGCTGCCAATGCCGACAAGGTCCTGTTGGATCTCCGGTCCAGCCTTGCACAGCAGGAGGACATTGCTGCGGCTGCGGTGGAGAAGATGCGCCGCGCCGAAGCTCTTGTTGCCGAGGTGCAAAAGGACATGACCGCGGAGCGGGAGGCGAGCGCCAAGCTGCAAGAGCAGAAGATTTCGCTAGAGAAGACGCTCAGCGAGGTGCAAGTCAAGCTGGTGGACCTCGAGACGAAGGGCTACTCCAGCGCCAGCCAAGACATTAAGTTCTTGAACAAGCGCGTTCAAGAGGTAAGACGACTTGCTGCATCAAGCCCCTCGCATATATATGCATATATAGGATTTTTGTCCATCTGACTAACATTCTACAGCTTGAATCACAGCTGGAGGCGCATGAGCACGAGCAGGCGCAGTCCAACCGGTCGGTCCGTAACGTGGACCGGATCGTCAAGGACCTGCAGGGCCAGCTGGAGCGCAAGGAGAAGCAGAATGGGCAGCTGCAGGACGACGTGACGCGGATGCGCGACAAGGCCGACAAGCTGCTGAAGACGATCGACGAGCTTCAGGCCTCGGAGTCGAGCATCCAGCTCACGGCGCGGCGGGCCGAGCGCGAGCTGCGGGAGGAGAGGGAGAAGGCTCTGCGTCTGGAGCGGGAGCTAGACAGCTGGAAGAACATGGGCAGCGGCGGCAGTGTGAGCGGCAGCAGCATTGCCGGTGGCAGCATGCGGCGGACGGGCACGCAGAACACGTTCCGGTCGTCGGTCTTGGGCCACACGGCGTCGACGGCGACAACACGCACGGCACTGTCTGTGGTGTCGTCGGCGCCATCTACGACATCGTCGGCCACGGACCCAGAGCTGTCGCCGGACATTCCTAAGCGCAAGAGCAGCATTGGCCGCGCACGGGCCCCGAGTATGACCAAGGGTTTCTTGTAAGCAGGCCACAGCGGGCGCGGTGAGCGGATCGGGTGTATGATTACAACGAGGGACGACGGAACATGGGACAGATGGTGCATTTGTTTTGCGATTCTGCGGTTCTGTGGTTTTTCTGGTTTTGATTTTGGGTTTGTTTTGTTTTGGTTTCGGACCCTTGGCTTGTTTTGTTTGGTTTCATAGTCAGCTTGGATGGCAGTGCACGAGAAGGGCGTTATGTTACCTTTTTTTGTCTAGCAATGAAGTTTCCCTAATATCGTCTTTATTTACGGATAAACAAATGGCTTGTGATGGGAGGGCTGCAAGACGGCACAACGGCTGGAGTTAAGGACAGAGTGCCTTACGATTGCCCACATTTTCCTTTGCTAGAAATGTATACTGTATTACCGCCAGTCAAGCGTGCAAAGACGGTTATTGCACACTTGGGGGTGACGTTTAGGTAACCATTTATATAATATCGTCAAGCCGGTAGAGTCAAATGCTGATTGAGAGGCGTTGCGGTGAGGCAAGAGGCAGGGACAGTCGGCTGTAAGTGGTCCATAACCGTGCTTTCCTTCTGTATACTCCGTAATTCCGAGATTGGATGGGCCGAGCATGCAAGACACGTTGGAAAGCGCAAATCCACTGGAAAGAGGGGCCTGGGACGAGACATCGATAAACCAGTTGATGTTTCTCTCCACGGAGTAACCCGGACACTGACCGACAGTCTCTCTTTCCGCTCCAGCAATGTTTCCCTTCCAATCGACCGTCGACAGTGTCGACAGGCAGGCACATATCCCCGAGCCCTTAATCCGAGAGGCCGTGCGCATACTGTGGTATTTTGACCATATTTGCTGGGATCACGCCACAGTGCACAGTATACATACAGTGCAAAATTTCAGGAGATTAGATGGCATGAGGCCGCGCAGCGCCACTGATGGTCAGATTCCCCTGAGCAAGTGCCGTCTACAGTGCCTCAGTGCTTACCTGCTGTTTTTTAGCTACACAGAACGGCCCTGTAGACACCGTAAAATCCCCGACTGCGCGTGACATACTGCACCCAAACTCACACGATACAGCGCCTCGTCGGGCCATACCACCTTGAAAGTAACGCCACATGCACCTTCCTCGGCACCCGCAGCTTCCGTGACCACACACCACACCACCTACTCGTGCCACGCCCCACTTTAATGGTCCACTCTACGAGCGCACCATCTAAAGATGGTGCTCACCACTTGAATGGCCAGATCAGCTGTATGGCCAAAAAGAGAAAAAAGAATAGAAGAAGAAAACGATATTTAATTTAAAAAATTAAAAAGAAATAAAAAACCATCTATATGGCCTTCTAACTACGTAAATATATTCCTTCTATATTATACTTCTAAAACTAATGATTCCATTAATATTCCTTAGCCCTCTTAGCCGTTATTTCTATTACCTTTTTATATAGTGCTTTCTTCCTAGCTTCCGCCGCCTCTACTACCTTCTATATACACCGGAGCTCTTTATCCTTCCTTTTCTTTATTATACCTCTAGCCTTAGAGGCTATAAGGGTCCCTTTAGTCTGTAAAGGTGTGTTTTTACGTGCTTTTTATATACGTCTAACTTATTATACTAGCTTTATACGGCTAAGGTCTTACTTAACTTAAAGGACCTTTATAGTAAGCGATTATATACCTTTAATTAGTCGGTAGAAGGTTTATATAATCTCTTCCGTTAAATCCTTACTGCTTTTAATTAGCTCCTTTAAATAATATATTACCTTGTTTACTTAACGTAGTATTAAGGGGGTGTTAAAAGGAGATAAAGGTGGATTATTATTGTATATATATCTAGGACGAGGGGAGGGAGTATATATTAGGAGTTATAATTACACGTTAGTTAGAACGTGTACTAGATAGAAGGGAGAGATACCTATCTTTTTAAATGTTTAGAGGATCGTTAATTTCTTAAATACTTGCTTTCGTACGTCTTTAATAATAGAGATAAAGTTGAATTTAATAAACTCTAGTAGTTCATTCCTTACTAGTAAATTAAGCGCTTTTATATAGTAATACTTTAACGATTAAAAGATTATAACGTTAAGTGGTTAAAGAAGATGTGTAAGGTGTAGTAGGAGGCCGAAAGGGATAATATTATTAGTATTATAAAACTTAATAAACTCTTAGGTATAGTGGGATTTATAGTCGTTAAGAATTAAAAGACTTTTAATACTAGTATAACTGTATTAAATATACTTATAGAAGTGTTTTAATTAAGAGAGACTAATTTTATTATTTATATAATTATTATTAGAAAGATAGATAATAGTGTTATTATTAAGTATTTTATTTTTATACTAAATACTTATATACTATTTACTAGAGAGGATTAAAAATATAGGTATAAACGTACTATTAGTAGATATACACTTAATAGTAGTTATTAACTCTTTATTTTCTAATATATTAAGGTATTATACCTTAGGCTTTTTAATAATAATAAGTTAGTCTTTATTAATACTAATATAAAAGTTAGTCTTATTTATATTCTAGATATCCTTAGGAATAATA